>OX578138.1:42555852-42840852 GCA_951213105.1 Amaurobius ferox
AACTCGAGTTGAAGAAAAGGCTGTAAAACGTATTTGTTGTTTCATAATAAAATGTTGCACAAAAGAACGGTTTTCGGTTAAAAACGCAATCGAGGCTTCTGTAAGCGATATACATTTCTTAAAAAAAAAAAAAAAAAACTGGCAGCTTACAAAAAGGATGACAAATCAGTTGCAGAAATAGCAATTATAAAGTTTATTAACTGCTTATGATATTTAGGAGTAGAATGTGTAGTTCTAGCAATATTTGACTAAAAAATAAGTTTCAAAGATAGAAAGAATCTAGTATAAAAAATGCTCGTTGAAAAAAAAGAAAATGAATCCGAAGATTTTATAGAATAAAACGTCAAATTAAAATAGAGGATTTAGAATATTTTCTTAATAAAGATCTTCCTCTACAAAGAAACACGAGTAAATCTAGAAACTTTTTGAGATGTTCCAAATTCCTAAAGATTTTTGGCAACTGGATCCCGTACACTGGCTAAATGAAGAAAGTTATTTAAAAAGAAGGAAAATTGCAAAATCAATAAAAGTTGTTAATGATACAACTTAAAGGGGAGTAAAGTTAATTGAAGTATTAAAGTCTAAGTTTACCAAAGAAGATTCTCAAAAACAATTTATTTTACAGACAGTGCAAGACTATCGTATGAAATATCCTACAAACAATCGGGAGTCGTTAAGGATCCCATACAATTGAGACATCGTTTTATTGGTTCTATTCGGTTATTGTTTATAACTTGTAGAACTTTTAAGTTATATAAAGGCTTTAAATCTTCAATTTTTAGTTTAATTTGATTGTGAAATAATTTTGATAAGCCTTGGATAAAAATATATTCTATATAAAGTGAATACTCAAGAATTTTGGAAAATTTTAAAAACTTTTAACATTCAACTTCGATGGGGCAAGTGTTCTTGATGTCCAAAATGAGTTCAAATTTTGCACACATTAATTTTTAACGCATTGAAACAAATCTAAGTGTCCTGCAATTTGATTTCCAAAAGAAACATTTTTTCATATAAATAAGGATAATATATATATATATATATGTGTGTGTGTGTGTGTATATATATATATATATATATATATATATATATGTATATATATATATATATATATGTATATATATATATATGTATAATATATATATATATATATATATATATATGTATATATATATATATATTTAGCGACTGGCTCCTATATTTAGCGACTGGCAACGATATATAGAACATATATTGGCTCGGTATCACAGCAATAGGGGTACGCTGTGAGATCGATATCATACTACCCCTTGCATGAGCTCTATACTCCACTATTTTAAAAAATGTCATATCAAAACTCTTGATGGAACCAAAAACAATGTCATGAACGAATCTTATATTCAAGATAAATGTATTAATGTTTTTAATAACATTCGGAAATACCATTTTAGGAATATTGTCAATTTTAAATTTAAGAAATGTGATGCAAGAAGAATTTAAGAAATGATGCCAAAAGATGCAAGTTATGCCCAGTAGCGGCACGTGAACAAATTTCATCCCGACATGACCTTTACAGAATATTTTGTAAATCATTTAACTGTATATATTCCATAACTTGTGGAAAGTGCAATAAAATGTATATTGGTCAGACTAAAAATGCACTTAACTTGAGAATAAATCTTCAAAGGAGTCAGATCAAGCTATTTAACAATCAATCTACTCACCAGGCCAATTTGGAATTAGGACATTTTAAACTCCATGGATTTGATGATATACGTGTAAATATTATTGATTTTGTGTCCAACCAAAACGAAAGAATTTGGTGGGAAAATTTCCACATTAATCAGTATTTAACAGCTTATCCATATGGCCTTAATTCTATACTTTATAGTGAAAATCATGACTTGAATAAGTGCAGAAATGGTAATAAACGATCGATTTTTCAACATCACATGGGCTTTGCAGTTACAAGACATCAACGAGGTAAAAGAACAAAACGTTATTCATTAATGGATACAAGGAAGAAAATTGATGATTTATTTCAGCAGTTTTACAGAGATCAAGACATAAAGTCTAACTGGATCAAGAATGTGGTATACGGTATTCGTAAACGTTTCGTCTTACGCATTTGGCATATATACAAAGATAAACACTTTAAAGACGCACCTATTGGAAAGATCGATAATATTAACAACTGGTATGCAATATTTCTGGATTTACTTAAATTGCGAGCTTCGAAATATAACATCAACTTAAATAGGGAAATTATTGAAGTACAGAACAAGGAATACCTTTTGACAACTTTTAGAAATAAAGCATTTAATGATATTCCTTTTAAACAGATTTTGAAATATCATCAGTGGCATTTTCCTATTAAAAATGCAAAAATATGTATATCGTATCGATATGTATTGCCTATAGGGCGAAAAGTGTTTAATTATAATAAAATCAGTAAAGATATGGGACAATATGTACATTCATTATGTCAATGCGCTTCCAGCCAATATATTGATAGTGATTTGAAACATATTGTGACAGGAGATTTAAATGTGATCGATAAAAGTCAATTACGAGCTGCATTTAATAAAGGAACAAAATTCCGATTGCAGGAATATCAGGATATTCATGGGAAGTTCCTTAGGGAAATGAACGATTTTATTTATCGTATGGCGATCAAATATAGTATGCCTTTAAATGCATTTGACGAATGGCGTGATCGCATTATTGCACAATTTTATCGTTTTTATCGACCTTCATATCAACAACGGGATGGTTGCAATATACATCGAGACAATCTTCATGAAATATGGAAGAAATTTGTTATTACTTACACAGACAAGGCGGCTTCAAATTTTACATTCACGTGTATAACATTTTACATGGAAATCCTTGCTAATTGTTATAACAATGTTGAAGTTTATAAAA
The DNA here is from genome assembly GCA_951213105.1 of Amaurobius ferox. Lineage (NCBI taxonomy): Eukaryota > Metazoa > Arthropoda > Arachnida > Araneae > Amaurobiidae > Amaurobius > Amaurobius ferox. The sequence goes on from OX578138.1 coordinate 42,558,757, forward strand.
AACTCAAAGTTGGACAAAAAGAAATGGATAATCGTATTAGAGCCCTTCATAAGCGTATAGGAGTCAATATACAGTATACACGGTATCCTTATTTAGTTATGATTCCAAAACTTCATAAGAAGCCCGTGAAGTTTCGCCCAGTTACAGTGGCATTTCGAGCTTATACAACATCTGCCAATTCGCTTCTTATGTCATATCTACAACCTATTATGAATCATTATTTAAAAAACGGATCAGTCATGATAAAAAATAGCGATGAAGTCATAAGAAACTTGAAGAAAATGCCAACCAACTTAATATTTAAAACCTTTGACTTCCAAGATCTTTTTAATAATATCAATTTGGAGGATCTGTATAGTATTATGACACATTTACATGGAGTCTTTGAATTACAGAGAATTGTACCAATCCAAAAGTTTAAACAAGTTTTGGACATTGTGTTATACGAAAATATTCTATTCAACGGCGTTGCTTTTTACAAGCAAATCAAGGGTGTGCCAATGGGAGGAGGATGTTCATCTTTATTGGCAAATATATACCTACATCATTATGAACAAGGTAATCACATTTTAAACGAATTACCATACTTTCGTTTTGTCGATGACGTCCTTATTGCACAAGAAAATATAGGTGTCATGTTTGATTTCGGATTCTATCCAGCCGATTTAACTCTGATCGAAAATATCGCAGAAAAGTCAAAGGAAATTAATTTTCTGGATATTCGTATACATTTTGCAAAAAACATGTCTACGTATTATACAATTTACGACAAAAGACGTCAATACAAGTTCAAGATACATTACATTATCAATTGGCATTCTAATTTAAGTATTAAGATATTTCGTAATATTCTAATTAATCATTTTAAGCGTAGTGCACGTATGCATTCTTTTAAAGAGGATCGGATTGGACATGATACTTTATTTATAAAGGAAGCTTTAACGCAAAGTTATCCTTTCCTTTTTATAAGACAGTGTTACAATGTTGTGTACAGTAAATTTATGGATGCATTTCAAAAAGACTTTGGCAACACAGTTGTTTACATGTAATAAATGGCAACGTTCCTGAGCGGGATTATGAGTTGGTCTTATCGAAGGTTTAGATGCTTTGGAAGGATGATTGGAATTGTTCAGGTATTTTATTTATTATTGTAATTCGAGGTTTTAATTCAAATTTATCTCTTTTTAAACCTTTTATTTCTTTATGGAGGCATTGCCGTCTACGGATGCACGTTCTTGTGTGATTTACGTCTTCTACTTTGACGTTATTCTGAATTAGGACCACAGGTGATATATGGCTCCGGGAGTGTTTCCTAAGGTGTAAAAAGTCGACTTGTAACCGGGAACTAGGGGTCGCCATCCCTCTAGGCCTTTTATATATGCCCTGTTGGTCTTTTTCACTTTATTCACGTTCTTGCAATTTTTGACTTGTTATATATATATATATATATATACATATATATATATATATATATGTATATATATGTATATATATATATATATATATATATATATGTATATATATATATATATATATATATATATATATATATATATATATATATATATATATATATATATATATATATATATATATATATATATATATATATATATATATATATATATATATGTATATATATATGTATATATATATATATGTATATATATATATATATATATATATATATATATATATATATATATATGTATATATATATATGTATATATATATGTATATATATATATATATATATATATATATATATATATATATATGTATATATATATATATATATATATATATATGTATATATATATATATATATATATATATATATATATATATATATATATATGTATATATATATATATATATATATGTATATGTATATATATATGTATATGTATATATATATGTATATGTATGTATATATGTATATGTATGTATATATATGTATATGTATGTATATATATGTATATGTATGTATATATATGTATATATATGTATATAATGTATATATATGTATATATATATATAATGTATATACATGTATATATATATATATGCATATATATATGTATATACATGTATATATATATATGTATATATATATGTATATACATGTATATATATATATATATATGTACGTATATATATATATGCATATATATATATATATATGTATGTATATATATATGTGTGTATATATATATATATATGTATATATATATGTATATTTATGTATATATATATATATATATATATATATATATATATATATATATATATATATATATATATATATATATATATATATATATATTTATAGTGATGTGCTATTGCTTAATCTGAAACAGGCATTTGTTTGGGTTAATTAGAATACTCAGACCTGAAGATGAATTTAGTTCTGATTAATCATCGAATTTGGGACGGTGCTGCACTTTTCTCTTGTCGGCATTGTGGCCGTGAATTTGCTTCTATGGTGATGTTAATATTACTTGAATTGTTTTTTTTATATATTTTATTTTTTTTTATTTTTACATAATTCTTATTATTACATATTTCAAATATATATATATATATATATATATATATATATATATATATATATATAAACATTTACGGTAACCAATTGTCGTTAGAGTTACCTGGGTCGTTTGTTCGAATCTTATTTTAGAAATGATTTCCGTTCTGAACTACGTAATGCAACTGTTTTGTCATTTTGTCACAGACGCATTTATATTTTTTTTCCTGAAGAAAAGAAGGAGGTTGTGTTTTACCTCCAAAACTAGTTGTTACTTTTAAAGAAATTTTCATGCTTTTATTAACCCAGAATCTTTATTAATTTAGCAAAATAAATTTAGACAACAGATTGAGGGAATATTTATAAATATGATGTAATTCAAGCAATATAGTCTTTTAAATAACTTCAAAGACGTATTTATGAAATTAGTTGTTTATGAACACATCGCACAGCTACCAAGATTTATTTTCCCTATCGCCTTCCCAGAGCTATTTAACATCCTACTTCTCCGAGATTTATCTTTCTTATCATCTTCCTTGAGTCATTTAACATCTTCATTAATTATCTTCTGCATTTTTTTCGCCAACATAACTCAATGAATCTCGACCCTTTGAGTAACTCTGTACATTCTCCCCATTTGTAGTACTGTCGTAACTTAAGAATTATTTACAGTAACATATAGCATTTAAGGAATTTAAGGCATTAAGGGGAAACTCAATTCAGACTTGCTTAAAGGATTTTAGTTAATTATTGTTCGGTGGAACATAATTGAATATTTTCTGTTATTTAGGAAGAGATTTTGAGATATTAAAGTGGGTTTATACGTACAAATAAAACAATTGCTAATGTAATAAAATTAAAATAATTTCATTAAAAGCAGCATATAACAAAACGGAAATAATCTTGACCGGTTTCGAAGACAAAACTTCTTCGTTAGGACACTCACGAAGTTTAACCTTCTGTCGTGAAAGCTAGATCAGAAACTGGTGTAAATAGCAAACGTGACAAAAGCAGGAAACGGGGGTTATCAACGGTGAGAGTATGAAAAGAGGTAAAAACCCAAGGGGGAATGAACAAGAGGTATGATAGTTTTATTCGCAGTTTTATTTCCTGAACAAGTACTTTGAATCCTTTATTAGACGTGCACTTTCCGATTTGGTATTTTATCATTCATTCCTAGTATCCAACCTCTTGTTCGTTCCTCCTTGGTTTTATGAATCTTTTTTATTCTTTCATCATGGACAAACCACTTTCACTGCTTTAGTTTTGTATATTTTCTTTAACTAGAAAATCCTTTGTTTGACGCAGAGTCTTCTTGAAAAACAATTTCTTCAATATATGTATGTTTTTTAATATAAGAAACTTAATCTTTATAGTGGTTTTGCCAATTTTTTTAATTTTCCTTCCATAATTAAAACACTATTACCACCCAATTGCTCTGAAATTTTACACTTGAGTTTCATTAGTTTATATTCTGTGAATCCGGATTTTGACATATAAATGGATAGATTGTTTTGGATAGTCTTCATTTAAAAAGAAAATTATGTCACTTTTATAGGTGAAAAAATTTGAAAATTTAAAAATGTTTTTGTTTTCTATTTTGGTTCACAGAATAAAGACTTCAAATCTCAAAAATAATTTTTTAATGGACTCATGACAGATATTATTTTTAAGTTAGTTTTCCTTATTTATTTTAATTAAAATTAATAAATTATATATTAATTCAATCATGTATTTTAATCTCCAGATTACCTAATGCATTTCATAAATAATTCTGTGGCAAAATACACACGAGACTTAATGGTTTCAATCATCGTTGTGAAAGATAGTGGTGATACACATTTTTTGTTCGTGGCATCATTAACCCCCTAGGGGATAAGTTACTCCCCGAAAGTACATTGTCAAGTAGGGTATAATTCGAAAGATTTTATCAAGCCCTTTAAAGTAAGGAGTAACACGCTATAATTGTAATCATTTGAACACACGATATCGATTTTTCAAATATTTTCTTGTAAAATTTGAATAATAAAAAAACCCCACTAAAAATGGATTTGTGGTATGAGATAGTCGAGTTTAATCATTCCAGTTAATTTATTTTAACTATAAAGTTCAGCTAATGTTAAGAATAACTCAATTCTGCACAAAATAACTTAATTACACTTTAACGGTAACAGATACATAAACTGCGTACAGGAAAATCAAATGCAGAGAATTGTTACTTCCATGCCAGACCATTGAGATTTCTGTGACTTGTAATTGAAAGGCCTGCTGAAAATTTATTTGGCTTGATTAATTAGTGCCATACTTGCAACTCGCATTGTTTTCTATCCGCTCGTTGTACACAATGACGCAGTACCAAGTTTCGACTCCAAATTCCAATAATGCATATCCTTAAAAGCATGCCCCCTTTTCAAACACTGCTACAGCGATAACTCTGTATGCCTTTATCTGAGGGAAGTTGCGACTTGGCACACTCGGCTCTGCAGATAAATTAGGCTTATGTAAACTCTTTCCTACGACGGGCGCGAATTCCAGTCTCTTAAATAAATCAAGGGGTGCAAGAGAAGGGAGAATGGAAATGTTCAGCAATTTGAACGTTATTTCAAAGAAGAATTGCTTGTATATGGATAATGCATATTAGTAGGGAGAAGTTTAAGAATATGTAGGTATGCAGTTTAATTGCACACAGTAAAGTGTATCCTTGAAAGATGTAAAGACCTTTGATGCCTCAACCGAGAATCGAACCCTGATCTCAGATCTGGCCCGGCGATGGTCTACCTTTGAGTTACTGGGGCTACTCGTACTTGTTGTTATTTACTTCTATCTCTCTATATTCTGAACTCTGTTTTACAGCTGTATAAAACACTGATTAATTATACTGATAATTAGGGAATATTAATTTTAAAAAAATCTGATGTGGGCAACACATGACTTTCCTTGTATAATGCAATGAATTTACTACTTTAACAGAAAAAACAAGAGGTTATTCTTATAGTAGCTATATTCTTTCCAAAATATTGAATTTTCGTCCATTAGTCGCCATTTTCATTGATTTAGCCTTATTTTTATCCATTTGGCGAGTTTTTCGTTAATTTAGCATCATTTAAAAAAAGTCTCCAAGTTGCGACATTCCACCAAATTCGTCGCCAAAATCTCGCCAAGCGTTACGGACGAAGAAATAAGTTATTCTTACAGCAGATAAATGACTATTGGCGTTCAAATACAAAAGTATTACTCAAAGTATAGTTCTTCATGAATGGAACGAGATAGATCCACGAGAATGATGTCATGCAATTTATCGCATGATATTACATATGAAAACTGAACATGTTTCTCGATAGGTAATACCGGTTTTTTTTATTTTACTTGATTTTTTGATTTTTTTTTTTTAAAATGTGCAATAACTCGAAAACGGTTCATGCTAGTGTTCTAAAATTTATGTCAATCGTTTTCCGATGAAAAATTACATAAGAAAAAAGTCTATTTGCGTAACTTCATTAATGGTTTTGATTTTTTAATGATTTTTTTAAAATTTTACTCGAAAATTTAGGGGGGTTCTGAACATTCGATTTCGTATAAAAACAATAGACTTCCAGTATTCAGGGATTGTGATTTTTGTACTAAATTTCGTTCGAATCGGTCCATTCATTCGTCAGTTATTGTCTCCACAGACTCACTGACACACACACACACACACACACGCACGCACACACACACACACACACACACACACAGACAGACAGACATCACCTCAAAAATGTTTGATTCGTGATCAGGGAGGCTTGAAACGTGCTCTCCCGTTGAAAACTCGAATTCGAATTTTCGACCCCGTCACAGTACTTTTCTTATAAATTATGTATATAAGGAAAGTAATAGTCAAAAATACATACACTTAATAATATGCCTCTTTAGTGTGTTAAACGGAAACAAAGGGCGCTTCACTAACACTAGCTACACTTAGCTATAATTCTCAAAGTATTATGGCATTTTCATGCGTTTCATCCATCGGAGTTTTATGTTCTTCTCTCTAACTGCATAGCAATTAGAGATGGGCCAATAATAATTTTCTCGGATTCGAATGTTGAATTCGAATATCGAATTCGAATTGTAACCAGATCAGTGTTAATTAAAATTGCAAATAAATAACATTTACATATATTAAACGTTATTGCTTATTAGTAAATAAATTACTAAAGTAAAGTTAAATTGTAAAACGGGTAAAAAAACTACCTTAATTTAGAAATGAAACTTTTTATTATACATTTTAATTATTTTACATTAATATTTTTATTTTAGGTACTTTTAACTACGATAACTGAAAAATTGTAAATATTTCTCACCAACTGCATATTTCTATTTGAAAAAACAAGCATTCGGGCCTGCCCAGGATATTTTCTGCTTCTGCTTTCGTCGTAAATTAAACCAATGAGCTGAAGAGTCGTTCTTAAAAATCTGTTGATGGCGTCGTGATGAAATACTTCAAAAATAATTTCTTCAAGCGAGGATATGGATTTTTCTTTCTCTAGTAACAGAAAATGTTTTCATTGGTTGGAAAGAAATACTTGTATTCAAGATTGAGTATTCGAGGTCAAATTTATTTCCAAGCTGCATACCAAGGTTCTATTTAATTTTGAGAGAAATCAGGTGAAAACACATATAAAAATGATGATTAATTAATTTATTATTATTTTTTTACCGTTTCATAATATTCCAAATCATCTATTTCGGTATCACTTATCCAGCTATACCTTTCAGAAACAATTAAAACATTGCTAATTATGTAGCGACCTTTTCCACGTTGTGGACGCCATTTTGATTATCAAAGATTGGTAAGTACAATATTTAATCCACAGATGGCACTTACAGTTCATTTGGGAAGCAATTAGCGTGAAAAAGTTATGTCGTAGCTCACCCAATATCTGACATGAAATATTAATTTTCGATGTCAGAGCTCACCCGATAACTTTTAATTGGTAACTTGGAATCAATAAGTTTTAATGTTAGGACTCTCTCTCGATACAAAACGGCAAAAAGTTAAACATGGTATGTTATTTCAGCACAAATAGAACAGAAAATATTTATAATAAAATAACAGCTAGTGGAGTTCACTTTGACTATAATAAATACTTTTTTTTTCAGTGGCTTAATAAAGCGTCATTTGGTCAGCTCGAAGATCCATGGTTGGAAATTTTGGTTGGGGCTTCAATTTTTACTTTCCTTATATACATATAATGTATAAGGAAAGTATTGTGACGGGGTCGAAAATTCGAATTCTAGATTTCAGCGGGAGAGTAGGTTTCAAGCAACCTTGATCACGAATCGAACATTTTTGAGGTGATGTCTGTGTGTGTGTTAGTGAGTCTATGGAGACGATATCTCAAGAACGAATGGAGTGATTCTAATGATATTTGGTACAAAAATTAAAATCCATAAATACTGGAAGCCTATTGTTTTTAAACACAATCGAATGTTCAGAACACCCTAAATTTTCGAGTGAAATTTTGAAAAAATCATCAAAAAATCAAACCTTGAATAAAGTTACGAAATAGACATTTCGTATGTAATTTTTACTTAGAAAATGATTTATTCAAACTTGACAACGCTAGCATGAACCGTTCTTGAGATATTGCACATTTTTCAAATAAATTTATCAAAAAATCTCATAAATTAAAAAAAAATATTAACTATTGAGAAACATGTTCATTTTTCATATATAATATCATGCGATAAATTGGGGGACATCATTCTCATGGATGTAGCTCGTTCCATTCATGGCAAAAGTTACTTTGAGAAATACTTTTGTATTTGAACGCCAATAGTCATTTACCTGCTATAAGAATAACGTATTTCTTAATCCATAACGAGGATAATCCATGGCTGGATTTTGGCGACGAATTTGGCGGAATGACGCCAACTTGGCGATTTTTTGAAATGTTTCCAAATTACCGAAAATCTCGCCAAGTGGATAAAAATGACGCTAAATCAATGAAAATGACGACTAATTGACGAAAATTAAGTATCTTGTAAAGAATATAAGTATCTATTATAAGAATAACCTAATTATTTTTACTGTAAAAGTAGTAAATCCATTGCATTATATAAGGAAAATCATGTGTTGCCCACATCAGATTTTTTACAATGTCGCCCGGACAATTTCGCTGTGCGGGTCTGATGCCGTGATCGTTGAGTTTTAAAAATACTAAATTTCGATTTTTACAAATATCCTATTATCTATCGCAGCAAGTTTTAAAATTCTAGAAAAGTTTGACTTTTTCTGCTTCTTTTTACGAAAGTAAAAAGAAGCAGAAGTATTAGAATCGTGTCAAAAATTGCAACTCGAGTTTTCGACGGATCTACACGTTTTGAGACCTATAGAACACGAAAAATCGTGACGTTATTTTTAGCGTAACGTCTCTCTGTGTGTGTTTGTTCATTCTAACTGATAAACTAATTGACCAAATTTAATAAAATTCAGTAGGTAAGTTACTTGTGGGTTACCCTGGTTCTGATTAGATTTTGGTACGATTCGGGAAAACAAAATCTATTTTTTTTTTTGCAAAATGGCGTGCAAAAATCATTAAAATATAATATAACAGATTACGTATGCTCAATTGTATCAATTCAATGCTTGTTTTATGCGCAATTTTTAACGCTGAAAGGAGTAAGACCAGCCAGTGTTTCTTTCAGACCCCCTAAGACGAGTATTCGCAACCCCGGAGACATTTTATGTTAAACTAGTTTCTATGTATGTGACACAGCATTTAGATATGTTTATATAGGACAAATAGAAAACTGGCTCCGTCCCCCTTCTCCCTGATCCAAAAGTCCTGAAAGAAACATTGAGACCAATCCTATTATCCTAGGTCTATTTGTTCATGAGATATTTTAGTTCCTTTATATGATACTTCCTTTAGAGATATTTTAATTTCTCTTATTCATGAGAAATTTAAGTTCTACGCCGCCTTCGAAAATACGTTCATTTGCCAAATGAAGACAAAAATTGAATTAAAAGTACAATTTCAATGGCATTTCAAATATAATTATGCGTGCCATTGTGTGCCATTAAACTCAATTTAATGAACTACTAAAGAAATACAGAGAAAATTAATATGAATCTGCAGGGAAAGTCATGTGCTGCCCACATCAGATTTCTATTTTGCCTTCTAAACCGACTGCAGTTTTTGTGTATGGCGCGTTTTAAATTTCTATTTTATTCAGTTTCTATTACAGTAGTTTTTGAGCGGTTTTTGAATAGGTAGATTGTTTTGTGTGTGTGATCAAATGTTTCTCTTCGATTTGAGATGTGAAGAATGTATTGTTCACGTCTATTATAAGAGATAAAATTTTCCCCCCACTAACCTAACGGATCCAGTTAGATCTAGTTATTTCGAAAATTTATGGTTCTAATACACGTTGGGCAGTGTTATAAAACACAATGGTCATGTTTTGTGTCGTATGCTGGAGAATATTCTGGAATTCCGTACATATATAGGGGATTCGTGTGTAGAGAATATCAATGTAACTTAATTTTAGTATTCTACGTATAACGAAAGACAGTTTGAAATATGACGGAAACTAGAGAGACTTGGAATTTCACATATTATTACTTTCCGTATATACATAATGTATAAGGAAAGTATTGTGACGTGGTCGAAAATTCGAATTCGAGTTTTCGACGAGAGAGCACGTTGATTACAAGCATCCCTGATCACGAATCGACCATTTTTGAGGTGATGTCTGTGTATGTGTGTGTGAAAGTATGTGTGCGTGCGTGCGTGCGTGTGTGTGTGTGTGTGTGTGTGTGTTTGTGTGTGTGTGTCAGTGAGACTGTGGAGACGATATCTCACGATCGAATGGAGCGATTCGAATGAAATTTGGTACAAAAATCACAATCCGTGAATACTGGAAGCCTATTGTTTTTAAACACAAACGAATGTTCAGAACCCCCCTAAATGTTCGAGTGAAATTTTGAAAAAATCATAAAAAAATAAAAACCTTTAATTAAGTTACGCAAATAGACATTTCATATGCAATTTTTCCTTAGAAAACGATTGACATAAACTGTAGGACGCTAGCATTAACCGTTCTCGATATATTGCACATTTTAAAAATAAATTTATCAAAAAATCAAGTAAAAGAAAAAACATATTAACTCTTAAGAAACATGTTCACTTTTCATATTTAATATCATGTGATAAATTTGGTGATATCATTCTCGTGGATCTAACTCGTTCCATTCACGAGAAAAGATACTTTGAGTAATAATTTTGTATTGAAACGCCAATAGTCATTTATCTGCTGTAAGAATAACTTATTTCTCCGCCCATAATGCTTGGCGAGATTTTGGCGACAAATTTGGTGGAATGTCGTCAACTTGGCGACTTTGTTAATGTTGCCAAATTAACAAAAATCTCGTCAAATGGATAAAAATGACGCTACATCAATGAAAATGACGACTAATTGAAGAAAATTCGATATCTTGGAATAAATATAAGTATCTACTGTAAGAATAACATTCATTTTTTTAACTGCAAAAGTAGTAAATCCATTGCATTATATAAGGAAAGTCATGTGCTGTCCACATCAGATTTTTCTTCATGGTTATACGTGTTATATTTAAAGTTTAACTTATATATCCAATAGTGCATGAATCCATGAAGAAACGCAGGAATTTATACATAGTAACAAATACAGTAACATATATATATATATATATATATATATATATATATATATATATATATATATATATATATATATATATATATATATATATATATATTATATATTGTATATATATGTGAGACCAGAAATTGTTCTCACATGAGACACTTTTGTTTGAGTATTTATGATGCCTAGAACAGCAAACAAAGCTGTAGTCTGGCTGGCGTCTGGGTTTATGACAACGTGAACTTTAAGGTCAAAAATACTATATATTTAGGGGTGCCAGACCAGAGGGGCTGAGAGGGGCCTTGCTTAATGTGAAATGATGCCATTGGGTTGAGAAGAACCAATCAGCGCCAAGGAGAAGAAGGGCGGAGCTACCCCCTCCCCCCTCCCGCCGAGAGAACCACAGCAGACGAAAGAAAACGAGTTCAGAGGTAGACGAAATCAGATGCAGACATGACGAGAAGATGATCCAATTTTGACTAGAGCACGAGTAGAGAAAAAATGAAGAACCTAACAGATTTGTAGAGTGTCCCGTAGAGGTTCCAAAGTAATGGAGGTAGATCAAATGGCGAGTGCATTAAAAGTGCCTTTGAGCTCAGATTATCACAGGTATGTGCTCAGATTATCACAGGTTCTAGACACTATCGTAAATCTAATAATTCTGGTCGCATATGTCCCTTCGCTAAAATAATTAATGACAATTGATGTTATTGATAAATTGATGTTGTTAATAAATGATATTGTTTAAGTTTAAATAGTCTAATCTTTTTATATTACTTAATAATTCTTTTCAGGACTTACACAAAAGGTAAAAATAATTGGAGGGTTTATTGCGGCACAACAACAAAGCAATGTACGTTTAATGTTAATTCCACTGTACATGAATTTACGGCCATGTCTTTAAAATGCTTAATAATAATTAATGTTAATTATAAGTTTAACTTAAACTTCACTTCTTCTAATCTTTTCTTAATATGGCCACAATATATATACTATATATTGTATATATATATATATATCCATTTCTAGAGTGTTAGACCTAATTTAAGCCTTTAAAAAGGACCGAGATCAAACCCAGGCTACTACCTAGATTACATATAAATCCAATGTATTACCTATTAAATCCAGATCAGATGCATTACTGAAAAAACAATCCATCAAAGTTGGGATCGAACCCAGGTTACTCGCATTGCTCCCAGGTGTGATACCAACTACATCACTTTCAGTAAGGAATCAATAGAATTTCATTACATATTTCATTTTCCGAAAGCAAGTCGGGTCGGTGTTATAACTCCCACCGAATACTATAAAACTATATTTCAGTTCAGATGCCAAATGTAGAGAATTCGATTTATTACTAGCTCAATGTCGAATTGTATATATATAACAAGCAAGCTATTGTATAATGTAATTGCATTCAGTTCATGTGTGGAATAACCAATATACCAACATTTATATAGAATAATTGAGTTTTACACTTTAAACGTAACCTACATAAAATCCATAAAATGGAAAATATACAGTGCTAGTATTTTAGCCTGTCAGAGATAGAAAAACTAACAGGTTTAAAAAATTAAGTTACAACTGTTTATATGAAGTTTTACTTTGTTTAACAAAGTTTTGTTCTACCCCGTGGTCGATACTACATATGTGTGCACAATTCAGCCTTCTAAGACACCGTAAAGTGAAGGGGCTTCTTGAACGTGTGGAAATATTTGTTGAAAATCTCAATTTCTTCACTCTCAGAGGAAATTCGAAAATTTGGCTTTGCCAGGATTTTTTCCGTGGATATTACTATAAGAATGAAGAGATTCAGCCTTCTATATCATCACCACGTTTGGCTTCTGGAGAGTTTGCAAAAATTTTATTATAATCATTCTCCCTCTTTTCCATCTACGGGGAAGAAATTAAAAATCTGTCTCCGTTAAGTTCTGTCTCGTGATCGACTTTATAAGTTTGCAAAGAAGAACTTCCTCCTAGTAACTTAATGGATAAAAAAAATCTTCCGGTTATTTCAAAAATTTGTGTTTCTAATCCAGGCTGGGGCTTGTGAAGAGTATTATAAAATACAATGACCATATTTTCTGTCGTGTGCTGTCTGCTATGTCACTGGGAAAGAGATCATCTGGAGGACCTTGAAAGACAAAATTCACCAACAGTAAGAAATTATTATTAATTAAACAATAATTAAATAATTATTATATATGTTTCTTCTTGCTTTCCTAAACATCGAGCTTCTTCTGGCTGTTCATTGAAATGCTTTCTGAAAACAGTAAGGATTAATAATTCAACTCACAGTGATTTATCTCAACTCGCTGTTCATCATAACACATTCTGACTTCCAATTTAAATAAAACATTTTCTTAAAAGCACCCTTTTCCCACTCCATGCTGGAACGATAACTCTGCGTGCTTTTACACGAGCGGGTGCTACATGGCACATCCTACTCTAAAGATAAATTAGGAGTATGCAAACTGTTTCCTATAACAAACGTGAGATTATTTCTCTTTAAAGCAGGGGATGCAAGAGAATAAAGAATAGTTTCAGATTCGAAAGCAATCGAACGTAGAGACGGTTCATGGGTGTTATTTCGTACGCGGATGCTGCTACATGGGATTCCAAGAAAAGTTCTTTATCACCTCCATAGCTTTGTAAGGAAATCTCTCCGAGTGTATACACTGATTCTATCCGATGTCAAGTGACCTCACCCGATCGAACAGAAGAGATTGTAGCGCTCACTATCGAGGAATTTTGAAAATTTGAATACTGACTAGGCAGCAAAGCGATATAGGCGGAAAACCGACAATTAGAAAGTCGCAGAGCATTATCTAATTGGTAGGAATAGATGGTGGCAGTACGCGCAACAGCGGACATCTTAAGTCCCAGTTGAAACGGTACTAGGTGTACATGGAACTTGACTGTACGTCGTGAAAAGGGTTACTTTCTGGTCCTTTTCTCAGAATCCTGAGAAAATCAAAACATTCTAGACTAGAATAAATCCCAATATATCCTTTTCACAATAAAACTTTTATTCTAAACAACATTAATTAATGAATGGTACAAGTCTTTGAAAGCAAAAGATCCTATTTTACAGCTAATTTGAGTATCAAATATCAGCCAAGTAACATACGCGTGCCATTGAAATAGCACAGACAGACGATAACTGACTGGACCGAGTGTGGACAAAAATGGCGGTTGCGTCAACCTGCATATTTAGGAGTCTTAGACGCCAGGAACGAACGAAACACGTATATGGAAGCCAATAAATACATGTCATAAATTTGTATCATCATGCACGGGAGCACCTGCACACAGTGGCACCTCTAACCCGGTAGTACCTCCACCACGTAAAACCTCTAACAAGGTAGCACCTACAGCGTACTTTCTACAGAGTACTTTTCAAAGTAAGCTGTGATATTCTTTCTGAAATTAAAATGTGCATTGTCTCCAACGGAAGACATTTATGTGTCATATAAGTGTTGTTTGTTGTATTATTCCTAAGTATGACTGCCATTTTCCAATAACCATGTTGTGTCACATAAATGCTCTCTGTAACAGTTTGTGTCGATTCTTGCACAGTAAACAATACTCTACAGCTTTATAATAGGCTTTTTTCTCGTCTATATCGCTTTGTTACCTAATTCGTTATTCGTTATCCTTTTAAATTCTTCAATAGGGGTAATGCGATCACTTTTATATGATCGGATATGGCCACTTTACTGTAGAACGAAGACCGATGTAGACGATGGCCACTTTATTGTAGATTACTGTATACAGACTTGACGTATACATGGCCTTTTCCTTACAATGTTATTAGGGTGCTTAAAAACTTTTATAGTAACACTCTATAAATTAGGAATATTACCTTCAGGAAAGTCCTTTGATAAGCGAGTTCTCTAAATATGAAATGAAAATGTCCATTTGAATAGAGAACTGTTTATTCTCTCATACGCACACTTTCATATTTCTATATTTAAAAGAGACAGATTTTCAGTTGTGAGTACTAAATCTCATTTTCCCTTTGAATTGTTCGCCAGATGGCGCTATGCTCGAAAAACACCATGCATAGAGATGCTTCCAACAAGTGTCGTGTGCCAAATACAATTGCTTTTAAAGGTAAGTGCATTTAAAATAGTATGGACGTTTTCAATTGTGCAACGGTGAAACGTGAGTTTAGAGGAAAATCCTGGTACCCTTAATTATTCAAAATACATTTAAAACATATATTAAAATTAACATACGGGATAATATTTACACAAATGGTTAAAAGCAATATAAAATAAATTTATTCCGAAATATAAATGGATTGATATATATAGAGAAACTGGTGTTTAAGACTGCAAAAGACAAAAAAACTAAAACTCTTGAAAATTAGGTTGTAAAAATAAGTTTTATTTTGTTTTAAAATGTATGCGACGCTTAGTGTCGAAATTAGGCGTCTTTATCGAAAATCTAATACAGTTTAGGTTCTTTCGCGGAGTTGATACTAAAGTGTGCACAGTTTCAGTCTTCTCTGTGTCACAAATGAGTTTCTGTGGGGTCTCGAGAGACATTTCGAGCCTACCCCATCCGTTTTCAGTAAAAAAAAGTAAAAAATCTGGCTTTGTTAGATTCTGTCTGTATCATGGTCGGTACTAGAAGTATGCAAAGATTCATCCTTCTACTTCGGGCTTCTGGATAGTCCAAAATGACTTCTCTAAACTCATTTTCTTTGTCTCCTAGGAGACGGGGTGTGAGTGTGTCTAAAAACATGTAAAGTCCCATCCGTGGTCAACCCTAGAGGTCTGCACGGGCCTACTTTTAAAATGTTTACCCAGCTCGAAAGCATTTAAAGCCCGGCTCGACCTTGATATTTTTAAATGCATCAAAGCCTGCTTAAAGTTAACACACTGTTGCCTCGTATCTTGATCCTAATTTGCCATTTAAGGAATTAAATACAAATTGTAATACGTATTAGATATTACATACAAGTATCCAATTCAGCAGGTGATATCTTTATTTTGATTACGGAATGTTTTCAGATAAATAAGTTTTCACTTTCTTATCTAAAATTATTATTTTTTTGTATCGGGTCCTAATTTACCCATCTGAGTGCTCCACACAGAACAGACCTTTATTCATAAATATGAGACAGGAAAACTTTCATCAGCTTATTGGGAATTTTGTTTCATACGTAATTTCTAATTTTTCTGTTCCTTTAAATCATTTTTCAAATATTGATCTATTTTTGGCTTTTTTATTTACTTTTACCCTGCCCGAATTTTTTAAAACCTGACCCAAGTCCGACCATATCCAGCCCGTGGGCTGAGTCAGACCTAAGCCCACGGATCAAGCCCGAGCCCGTGCAGACCTCTAGTCGACATTGTAATTCCCGTATTCCCAAACGTTGGTTGAAAGTTAACCATAGCTAAACTCACCGAACCGCCATTTCGTATTCATTATCGAATTTACCAACGGTTAATCAGAACTCTGGTTATCTCTGATGCAGGCAATTCAACCACCCGAATTCCGCGATTTGTATTGGCTAATAGAACTTGCGTATGCCGTATTTTACTCAAATTGGCGGCCATGAAGTGCACGAATTATGTCAGACAGCTGTTTTTTAATTACATTTAATCTTACGTAACAACCAATAATACAAAGATTTGTATTATTGAATCTTGAGATTAAAAGTGCGAAACCGGTACGTGTATGATGCTATTTGAAATTAGAGCGCACCCCTCTTATCATAGTAACCACAGTATTAATTGAAATCCTGAAATAGAAATATATGGGTTTACATTCTAAAGAAATGTAGCTATAGAAATCTTTATTGCACACTTAAAAGCTATGTGCCAATTTTATCAATCAACTGGGTTATCATAACTTGATAATAAAGTTGCAAATATTTGCGGCTATGAAAAAGATGTTCTGAATCAGAAACATAAAATTTGTTCTGACAGTAGATTTTCCGGCACATGCAAGGCCCATTTGCTTCCAAACGCGTCACTCTATGGTCCAGTGTTCTTTTATATAAGGTTGGGTACTCAGCCCAGCAACCAATGGAAAATTTGTCAGTTTGACGTAATGGAAATTAAGATTCCTCATTCGTGATTTCACGGTTGAAAGTAAATTCTGAGAGGAGTCGCCAAACCACACGCATTATTACAGTTAAAAATAGTTTGTTAATTTTGAAGTGGCAATATCCAGGCATCAACAACTTGAGCAAAGATTTTAAATTGTGCCATGCATACAGGACCTAGTGACATCGAAGGAACTTTGGGGACGTAATGGAGTAAGATGCGAGTCGCAGTTAACAAATTCGGTCCCTCTGGAGAGCCCGAGAACAAACTGTGCGCGTTTTAAATCCCCAAGTCGTCATATGCGCACAGCCATGTAAAAATAATTAAGTCAGTTATGCCCGGGACGAGCACCCTTTTGTTGTTGCCTGCATATATCTGTGGTGCCGCCTTTTCTGTATGACTACGCAGCTTACCGGCTTGACCAGTCAATGCAGTCAAAGCTCATGTCTGCGATAAATGATTTAATGTCCTGCAATCGCCATGACGTTGGTTTCCAGCAGTTGGGGTATCATCCAGGGGCATGCCTGACTTAATTATTTTTACCTCGCTCTGTGCATATGACGACATATGAATTAAGAACGCGCGTATTTTGTTCTTAGGCTTTCAAGTGGGACCAAATTTGTTCAACGACATTACTAAATTTCTTCGGATGTCCCTGGATCTTATGTGGACAGCACAATGTAATATCTTTGCGCAAGTTGTTTACGTCTGGATGTTGCCACTTTAAAATTAAAAGAAAAATTAATTTTATCTCTTTTAATGCGTGTGTTTTGGCTACTCCTCTCAAAGTTCACTCTAGAACCTGAACGAAGCTTAATTCCCATTGTGTCAAGCTGACAACTTTTCATTGGTTGCCGGGATGAGGGCGCAACCTTCAGAAAGAACCTTAAATAACCTTCGTTTGAAGTTTAGCACTTCAAATTACGTGCTTCCAAATACCAGCTCGTTATGAGTGCATTTAAGCTGCTGGTCAGCTGAGCTGTATATACCACGTTAATGCCGTCTCGTAAAGGCAACCATGCATTTCTTTAATGTACATTCATCATGTTTTAATTGAAATTACTAGTTAGTAAAGGGTTTCGTTATTATCTGTTTGCCTTTCATCGGAAGTCATTTCACGAGACAGTCGTACTATGCGAACACGCAGTAATATGGTGAGGTAGTTGTCGGTTGGTATATCTAATACAATGCCAATCAGACTAAATCTCACCAAAAAGTGGCAACCCTGTAAGTATGACGTGATCAACGTCAAGTATAAGAAACAGTTCGGAGCTGGAAGATTTTCATTCGGATGGACACCATTACTGATCGTCAAAAGCCTAGCGAGTGCACAACGGAGTAATTTAAAGTGCGTATTGACAGTTCTGTACGTAGGATTTGAATTTTTTAATGCTGGCAAGAAGAGCGATATAGTAAATTCAGGTAGGTGAACGTTTGAGATCTTCTCGTCGCCTGATACGTTTACGAGTTTTATCAGCATAGAATTTGTTGAATGGCGCATTTTGAGATTTTGATACGCAGAACTAGATTTCCAGGTTTATAGATACTTAGGTTTATAGTATACATTGGTTAAGGTTTAGTTTGAATACGTATATGTGTGTGTTTTGAATGTTGCCCCAGAGTTAAAATGTTCGTATAGAGTAAAAAATTGGGTTAGCTAATGTATTTAATGTATCTCATTGTATATGGTTCTTTTAAATTAGGAAATTTCCTGTATTTTACCCAGAAATGTTAGTTTAGTGAAAATAATATTTTTACTTTCCCTGCAATACACGGTAATGTATAGGGAAAGTATTTGAATCGTGCGGAAAATAGCATCTCGAGTTTCTGACGGAACTACACGATTTAAGGCCTCTAGAACTCGAAACAAATTATTTTTGCCTTGACGTCTGTGTGTGTGTGTGTGTCTGTTCCGTGTATATAGCCACTCTAATTCAAAATTTAATTGACCAAATTTCATAATATTTTATAGTTAAGTCTTTTGAAGGTTACCCTGGGGCTGAAAAGATGCTGGTACGATTCGGGAAGTGAACCTGCATTGTTTTGCGAATTGTCTCGGAAAATTCATCAGATCTAAAGTAAAATATCATGTATGCTCAAATGTATCAATTATAAATACTTGTATAAGAGTAATTTTTTGACGCTGAAAAGAATTATATTAACCCCATTACTCTATCACTAGCTGTTCACGAGATATTTCAGTTTTTTTTTTTTGCGATTTGCTACGCCACTTTTTAAAATACGTCCAGTTACCAAATGAAATTTTAAATTGAATTAAAAATCCAAATTTAGTGTAAGTTCGAATAATTATACTTGTTATTTTGTGCAATTAAACTCAATTTAAAGAAATATAAAGAAAGTGAATTTGACTCTGTAGGGAAAGACATATGAGGCCCACATCATTTTTTTTCGTTTTCTACCATGCATGATAATGTATAGCGAAAGTACTGGAAGCGTGTCGAAAATCTCAACTAGAATTTTCGACGAATCTACACGTTTCAAGCACTCTAGAGCGCGAAAGCACTGTATTTAGAGTGACATTTGTATGTGTGTTTGTCTGTGCTAATTGAAAACTAATTGACCAAATTTTATAAAATTTGGTAGGCAAATAAATTACAGGTGACCCTGGTGGTGATTAGATTTTGATTTTGTTTGAGAAAGAAGAACCTGCTTTCTTTTGCGAAACAGTTTGCAAAAATTGTCAAAATCTAAAATAAGACTACATATGCCCAAATATATCAATTATATGCATATTTTTACGTAACATTTGACGAGAAAAATAATAAGACCAACCGCATACTCTGGAATTTAAGTTGTTTTAATTCTGTAGCGCGTGTTCCACAGTAGTTGAAAATCTATTTGAAGAAATTTCTTAAAATTTAGTAACCCGTTGCGGATTATTTTGATGCTGATTAGGTTTTACATTATTCTAAATATAACTAACCGTTTCTTGGAAAATGACCCGTGAAGATCTTCAAACTCTGAAAAAAATTACTAACATTATTGAAATATATCAATTATATACTTGTTCATGTAATTTTTGACAAAATGAATAAGACCCATGAAATGACCATGCGATCTCATAATTCTACGATGAACCCTTATCGAGATATTTTGGCTTTAATTTATTGGATATAATATCAGAAAATTAGCCATTCTATTTTCTGCAATTAAACTCAATATATGATAAAAAAATAAGAAAATGAATTTGAGTTTGCAGCGAAAGTCATGTGCTATCCACTCCAGATTTTTACTTCCCCTGCTATACATGGTACTGTATAGGGAAGTATTGGAATCATGTCGAAAATAGAAACTCGAGTTTTCAACAGATCTACACGTTTCGGGACCTGTATAACCCGAAAAACTATTTTTAGCGTGACGTCTGTGTGTGCATTACTTTCTTTATCTCTCTCTGTTTCTGTCTGTGAGTCTGTCTGTCTGTGCAATGTATGTATCCACTGTAATTCAAAGCCTAATCAACTAAATTTCATAAAATTAAGTCTTTTGTAGGTTATCCTGGTGTGGACTAGATTTTGGTACGATTCGGAATAAAAAAAACCTGCCTTTATTTTCGAAATGTCCCTCAAACACTGTGTCCAATATTGACCAAATTTCTCAAAATTTCTTAAATAAGTCCCTTGTTCGTTACTCTGGCGCTGATTAAATTTTGGTACATTTCCGAAAAATAGAACCCGCTAAAATCATACACTACGTGACAATGAAAATGGAACACCAAGAAGGAGTGGGCAGAAAAATATGCAAATTGCAGGGTAGAAGCAGCTCGCGGGCGGCGATACAGGCAGTAACACGTCTAGGTATATAGTCAATGAGTTTGCGGATGGTGTCCTGAGGGACAGCTGCCCATTCCCTGTCAACATTTGCCAGAGTTCGTCTTCTAAACACGGCGGTGGCAGCGCCCGCAAGTGACGTCCAATCATGTCCTAGATGTGTTCGAATGGAGAGAGATCAGGGTCGACTGGTGGCCAAAGAAGCACCTGGATACCTTGCAGAGCAAGTTGGCTGATGCGTGCCGTGTGTGGTTTGTCATTATCCTGCTGGTAAATGTCATTGGGCACCACCTGAAGGAAGGGTAGTGTCACCGGCCATAGCACGTCATCCACGTATCGTTGGGCTGTCATAGTGCCTTCAATACGGACCAGAAGTGACCTGCTATCGTAGGCGATGGCGCCCCAAACCATGATGCCGCGTTATCTCACGGTATAGCGTTCCACAGATGCGACCGGATTAGACCTGTCATCACTTCGACGCCAGACTCGTACACGGCGATTGTCACTGCTAAAACAGAAGCGTGATACTGTTGCAGCAGGTGCAATGTTTCTGTCGGCGATTTCCCCAAACGCTGGCAGAATTTGATATTCGAACGTTGTTCTTCAAACGTCATTTCCATTTTCAGCGAAAGTGAACGACTACAGTTCACTGACACGCATTGTCTGGGAAAACCCTGCACTGCGGACTTGCTTCTTCCTTTTCACATCTCGCCTCACATGTGCCTCTACACCACAGTAAAATATTTCCCCTCTCCTCCAATCAGGGTTGGAGATATCAGCACGAACTTTTTGATCCTGCCTTGTATAACGACTTTTATAGGGACGAGATATAAGTTTGTAGGATCCACTTTAAACATAGGAGGAAATGCATTCTTCTCAGATCAATAGATGATGGGTCGCTTAGTTAATCGAAGATTGGTGGTTTGATTCCCTGCTGACACACGAGTTCTTTACATTAGCGCTGGAATAAGTTAACCCTGCAAAGTAGGTGAAGTGATAACAATATTGTCTTGTTCATGTTTCAATTATCTTCTCCCGTTCTTACGATTTACGGCAGCGATTTGAATTTGTGAAGAGATGAAATAGGATGTTCCCCCTGTATAAAAGAGAGCAAAGGAAGGGAGATGTAATATAGATCAGAAGTAATAAATCTTAAATTTGCACGGGGGTTTTGAAAAAAAATCCAACAAATATAAAAACAAAGATAGACGTTTAATAAAATTAAAAAAATAATAGTTAAAAAATATAGCGTTATCTGGTCATCCAAAAACGATCGGTTTGATTTTCCGTTTCTAGCATGTGTTCTTAATGTTACTTATATTTAGTTTTTATCCTAAGTAACATATTATTTTCTCAGAATGACTTTCACTGAAAGTGAAAGGATTGTTCTATTTGAACACATATTTTACATAAAACTAATTTTCGTGTCGGTCTCTTCAAAGGAACAATAATGGGAATTTTTTTAAACAGCATTATCATTATAATAGAAATATGTGACTCTAATTTTTGCTCTCCGCAACTTAATTGAATATTAATTACCGCCAGCGGAGTCCATTGTTTCAGGGATCGCTATCACAAAGGGGAGCATCTGAAACAAGCACGCTTAAGAATCAAGAAATTGATTTCGCTTTCTTTTCCACCATGAAAGGAATTTCAATCAAGTTAGAGAAAGATAGAAAATTGAATATTCTCTTTTCTTAATTATATCAATATTTTCTTTAAAACCGCAGGAAGAGAACAATGGAATCAATTCTAGCATTCAAAAGTCAGTAGATGCAGTGTTATTTCTGATTAATTGGTTCTTTATTGAAAACTGCATTCTTGTTGGGAATAAAAAATAGGCGAAAACGTTGATTTTCTACGACCTTTCTTCATTCAAAATAAAATTTTAAAGGAATTAATTGTACTTTTTTAGCTTCGTCGACAGACAGATAAAGCCTTTTATTTCAATTTTATCAGAGATTGTGTTTCAAGTATACGGCACGCTGTAAAACCTTCGTTGATACTTTTTTGCTTTATTTCCTTGATATTTCTGTATTTAATTTGCAGAGCTCATTTCGACGTTAAGAGCTTGCAATTTCGACTCAGTAGCTCAGCGGTAGAGCATTGGCTGGCTAGTACGGAGATTCATGGTTCGATTCCCGATTGGGGAAGCAAGGTTCTTTACAATGGCACCTTAACAAATCAACCCTGTAGGTTAGTGCAAAGATGTCGGAGATCTGAAAGTGATCATACTGCGACTGACACAAATTCAGTGGACTCTGGGATATGCAGCGTCGATTTCAAATTGTGAGGATAACGACCACGCAGAAAGCTATCCTGGAGGAAGCTAACCTGTATTAAAAATAGTTGGCGCTTGTCAGTCAGAATTTCAGTTGCACACCGATTTGACTTTAGAGGGGGGAGAATGCATAGTCCACTTCGACGATAAGTACTTGTAATTCCGTCCCAATAGATCAACGGCAGAGCGGCAGCTGGACAACAAAATATCCGTGGTTCAATTCCCAGTTGTAGAGACAAGATTTTTACGGACTCCCTTGATATTTATTTACTGATAATCAGTAAAGTCTCCCGCCCCACCCGAAGGTATACAGGATACAAACACGATCCATGGTCACGACAGTAGCCGAGCACTCGGCACAACGCTCGGTCCAAAAACCAGCGTCCAAAGCCACCCGCTGGGACCAGACCTACACCTCCAGCCAAAATCATCCAAAAGGCACCAAAAAAATACACCGAACAAACGCGGAGCAGCCACCCTTCTGCCCTCCATTAAGTCTCATCCTCTGCTGGAACCAACAGCACAAAAGATACAACATTATTTACACAAGATAACTACAAATGATTATCGAAACTAGACTAACAAAGTTAACAATACTTAGTTAACAAATTATAAATACATGTTCTCAAAAATATGTTCCAAAGAACTGGTGTAGAAATAAAGACAAACAAACAAAGAACCTTTAATCTTTAGATGCCTAATTTGCAATTTTAAGCACTTTGCAATATTGGATTTGGGGGATATTCCTCTTACACCAACAACCATCTATTCACCACTTGTTGAATAAAAACTTTACATGCCATATTCCAATACAGTTACATACAATTACGATATTAAACAACATGCCAAAATTCCATGCAATTGCAATATAAGATTAAAACGAACTTTAAAATTACTGTCATAGAAACAAACTTCTTTCCGTTATTTACAAATGTACAATTTTATACATTTAACAGTTTTAACAATCTTTAAACCTACTTCAAATATACATGATACAATCCATACATAATTTCTACAAGTTTTTTACTGATAAAGGAATATTTTGTAAATTCAGTCATTTTTTTTCAAGGAAAACAATATATTTCGAATCAAGAATAATCTTAACAAAAGATTCCTTGCAGTCGCAAACCCTTCAGTCTACCCATAGGTAAGTTTCCGCGAGCTGTAAGACCCACCTGTTTTTAAACGGTTCACACTTAGACCTTCATATTCATTGGAACAGGATTTGAATTACGGGTACTGGTGGGAAAACTATGTGTTTGCATACTTGCCCGTAATAGTTTGGAATGTACTTTAAACTTTAGTTTCCGATCAAAAGAGTCTTGGTCAGTATAATCAGTTTTTCTAATTTATTTCGCCACCCGTAGAATATCAATATAATTGCAACGGGTAATTGATAAAGTACTATAACTTAGTTTATCACGAAATCGTCGAAAAGTTGATCCGTTGTTCTCTCAAATGCAAGGGGAGGAATTAAAGGATAGCGTACATGGACCAATCAAAAGTCCGTAGTAAATATTTTGAATGCTGGAAAAGTTAGTAAACATTCGTTGGCGATATTTACTGATGATCTCTAAAACTCATAATCCTACCTGTAATAATATTTGTCTTTTAAAAGTCAATGTTCATTTTGAAGATATTTCTTCATTGGTTTGCTTCAATGACTCCATCACTCTAATGAATGTGTAGGATGCGGAGAAGATTATAATAGTATAAAGATTAAAGTTGTCTCGATTGAGTATGTTCGTTGCCATCCCTGGTTGCACGAAACGTTCTCATCATTTATCAATGTATGCCAGTCCTGTAGTAATTATATCAAAAGAGAAGCGACATTTTCTTAATTTTCCAGTATTGTTTTTGTTTTAGTTAATATTTTTGGAAGTAATTATGTCATGTATTTTTGTAGTATCTGTTATCTGTAGTATTTTGTTCTTGAATTAAAATATTGTTTTCAAATTAAATGCGAATTTTTCTTAAGCTTAACACTGCCATATTTACCATTATAATTAGATATAGCCAACTAACCCACTATCATATGGCCATCTAACCCAGACTGCAGGGGATTAATCCAGATGGCAGGGGATTTGCCAACAACATAGCTTTAAGATTTCGGAATTTTTGATTTTCTATCAATTGTTTTTCCATAAAAGTCCATATAAATATAAAACATTAAACTCTACTGAGTGTGTTAAAATTTTTATGATTATGCATTTTAATAATACATGACCGTAATCTTCAATTTAAAAAACTATGGCCATCTAACCCGGGTTTACCCTACATTTTACTAGAATGCAATTGCGCTTCCGAAAAATGTATTTTTGTTCATTTCATATATATAGCAATGTGAAAGGGGGCCCCAGAGCACTGTCTACCCCGGGCCCTCATTAGACAGATGCTGGTTCTGGTTATTTCCGCTATATAAAATCACAAGAATTAATATTAAAATCAAGGTTGTGTGAGAAATATATTTTTTTACATAAAATATACTAAATACTTCTTGTGTCAATATTTATAAAAACTAAAAAAGACTTTCCTTATAATGAAAAGAAAATACGAAAGAAAGAAAACACAAAATACTTAAGTCCTCGAATAAGGAGATACAAAATACCTTAAATTTTTTTTAAATGTTAAGAGGAATATCAACTGAACTGTTTTGCAAATGAAATTTAACCTAAAGCTATTCAGTATTTGCCGATCTAAGATTAGTAATTTGTATCCTAATAATTGGGTTTTGAAGTCAATGGTACAGAAAAATCAATTTTCGATTATTTTTAGATTTTGTGTACCTAAGCTGTATAAATTATTTTACATGTAAGAAATAAATATTTTAACACACATTGCTTTGTTAATAAAAATACATCAAGTAAAATATTTATGCCTCAGGTTTTACTGTAAATTTGTCTTCATTTTTTTTTTAAACATTTTTGCAAATTTCGGAAAATAAAAAGTTCTTTTGAAAATGTGATGAGTAATAAAATACAAAATATATATTTTTTTATTTATTTCTTACACTTGAAAAGTATTTGAGTTTCTCAATTTTGCATGACATACGGGGAAATTTATATAAAAGGCTGTAGGAAAATTCCAATATTTTCTTTTGTCATACATGTATCAACAACATAAGACAGCAAAAATCAATTTACAAAAGTAAAATATTACAAGCAAAATTAAAAAAGAAATAATCTTTGCAAAATGTAATTTTTTTCAAGTAATTTTACCTGAATAAAATATAAAATCTGGGTGTCTTTAGAACAGGTCCGTAACCAGCACAAAAGGACGGGGGGGATCTGATATTTGTAGGGAGGTTGACCAAAACTGATCTATATCAAGATGAAATTCAAGATCATTTGACCATCCAAGAAAGACTGGTCGCACAACCTAGTGCCAACCATATTGCTTGAATCTTAGTGGTTATGTTAGATAGCAGCACTGTACAGAAAGAAAATCAATATACCATAACTTAGGATTGCGTTCTCATTGCAGCATCTATGAACTGGTTGCACGCTTTTTATACGTTCGCCAGCATGGAATAGACGATGCTTTTAATAGGATAAAGATGCTATGTGCCACAGTTTTGCGGATATCAATGGAACAAACAAATTTACGAACGACTAAAGTGACTAACAGAATTTAATATGTTTCACAATTTTCCGACCTTCCTGTGGACCGACTAGATACTGTATGGGACGCTCCATAGTAACTTTAGGAGCGATCCCTATAGGCAGATTCTGTACATAAGAACTTGGCCATTGCAATTTCGAGCAACCTGATCTTTATGAAATATAAAGCCTGCTGCGTGGTAGGACATAATTTGTACACCCCACAATGGTTAGCAAATGGTGCACACATCAAGTTTTCTAACTGAACTATCAACACTATTCTATATTGAAGACCGTAGAAAAGGTGCGAAAACGGGTGCATAGATGTTGTTAACTGCAATGTGTACGCCCTGGAATTGTCTTAAATGGAGTTCGATCTTAAAATAAAATGTTCTAACTTGTGCTGTTGGTGGGACCTAAGTGAAAGCTTCAAAGGCTATCAAGTGCTGATCACAAGTTTGAATAAAAATAAATGTATAGGATTCACTCAAACTGAAGTTATAGAAATGAACAAAATTTTTAAATAAGAAATCATATACTTTGCAGAATCCACTTCTACGATAAGAGCTTGCAATTTTGTCCCAGTAGCTCAACGGTATAGCATCTGCTGGCCAAGATCCGTGGTTCTATTTCCTGTTG
The DNA here is from genome assembly GCA_951213105.1 of Amaurobius ferox. NCBI lineage: Eukaryota > Metazoa > Arthropoda > Arachnida > Araneae > Amaurobiidae > Amaurobius > Amaurobius ferox. The sequence continues at coordinate 42,586,323 of OX578138.1, forward strand.
GGGCAGCAAGATTTTTCACAATAGCGCCCGAAGAAACCAACCTTGTAAGTTAGGTCCTAATACGATTAGAACGGATTTAGTGGTCTCTGAAATATGGAGCGCCGATTTCAAATCGGGAGATCAAAGACCACGCAGGAAGCTTACATGGAGGATAAAAATAGCATCAGGAACTTCACAACGAAGATCCAGGGTTCGATTTTCGGTTGGGACAACAACGCGACAATGGCGACCAAATAAACAATTGTGAATATTTCGGTGGTCTAAAAGTGACCTTAGTATGACTAGCACTGATGGCGTGGACGCTGGTGCATTGAGCACCGGTTTCAAAATCGCGGAGGGTGTGTGTAAAAAACTACGCAGGAAACTAACATGGTATTTAAAATAACAGAATAAGACTAATCATGTAAAAATAACAGAAGATGGTTAGTTAGATGGTTAGTTATACGTCAATCTGACATTAGAGAGTGGAAAATTCAGAGTCCACTTCGACGATAAAAACTTGCAAATTCGTCTCAGTAGCTCAACGGTTAAAGTGTCTGCTTGCCTGTACGAAGATCCGTAGTTCGATTCCCTGTTGGAGCAGCAAGGTTCTTTACAACTTATCGTTATTAATACAGAACCATACCCCATACAGATAAATTTAATTTATACGAACTTTATCCCTTTAAATATTTCATCGTGAAATCAAAATATTTACTAATATCTTTTCAGTCCATTGAATACATGTTAAACGCTGGTAAGCAGCTCGTCGTAGTTTATATTCTGGTGACACGGGATACTAAACGTTCTAAAATCTCGCAATAAGCCACTTTAAATGAGCATTCCTTCTATTCAATGCCTGCGGATTATAACGGAAGCTGCAAACTCGTCTCTGGAGCTTTATGCACAATCTATAGGATACACCTTAAACATTTTCTGAACCTCTATGAAAATTTCAAATTTTAGTTACGAAAAGCTGAAATGCGCAAATATTCCGATGCGGATTTTAATATATTTTCTATCGGTATGAATTGATAACATGTAAAGGTCACAATCGAAAATAGCAAGCAGGTTTAAAGAAACGGTATCGGTATATTGAGCATTTTAAAATTACAGTTGGTATGCATTAGGCATGATCACGATAAAGATGGAAATGTTGTTGTTTTTGTCATGTTAATTATTTATAAACTTTCATATAAACTCAGAAAGCGTCACATGAAACAGCGTATGATACAAAATAAGGGAGCCAACTGAATTCAGAAGCATAAAATAGCCCTTTCGCCAGGGCAATAAGACAGTGCGACCCACATACACCAGACAGCAAGGTCTGTATCAGAATCCGATCTAGGGCTGGGAGTATGTAGGCAATGGAGGTAAAGGAAGTTAAAGTTTCATGGTTAGAAAACGCCAAAATCAAAAGCAATAATTGACGTGGCGCTGGGGAAATGTAATTCCCTCTGCATTCTATATATATATCTATGGCGAAAGACTAGTATGAGTTACGTAATACTTATTTAAACTGTTAATGAAGTAGAAACAGATTATTTGTGCAATGCAAATTCTAGACCATACAATAAATAATAATCCAATATATTCAATTGCATTTTCTTCTTTTATATATTCTGTAGTCTGTTTCACAAATTGAAACAAATCATTTACTACTTTTACTCATAATCAGGGAACTTTAATTTAAAAATATTTAAAAATAAATATACTAACTTAACATACTACTAATACCATTCTTTCCTGTTATCTCAAATAAGAACAGATAGGACGTTACCAACACTAGTGACACCTAGATATAATTTTCAAAGCAATATAGAATATTCATCCATCCTCCCATCACAGGAGATTTATTTTCCCGTAACTCCATGATGTGAACCCTACACTACCTTTCTTTGTATGTATGTGCACACTACAGCACCAATAAATGTTTTGACCTACACTGTAAATATTTTTCTACGGTTTATTTTTTTTTTGTCAAATTAAGGTTTAATTCTGATTAATAACGCAGAATATTTATTTAGTAAACAAAATATGTCCTTAAAAGAATTTCCCTTGCATTTTTTGAGTAGTCACCATACAGCATCCTGCCTATTGTCGGCTTACGATAAGTTGTATGCGGAGGCTGTAAGCACAATTCTTTTTCAAACAACAAAATATACTTTAGTTTACAAAATCAGTCTTTCAAGAATCTCGAGCATCTGTATTTATCTCTCCTATATTTGAAGTGAACCGTGCAGTATGCTTATTACTCAGAATATTTTAAATACTGTGAAAAATTTGATTCAAATAATATAAAACTTAAATACCAGAAAAAATATTTTAAATTATACTTCTTTATATAAATTGCATATTAAATTCCATTTATGCAATTGCTATTAATGTTTCTCTCCTCGAATATTAAATTCATAATTCACTAGAACAAATTACTTTGTTGTCTGTGTCCTAAGTAAACGGCGACTAATTAAATAAAATAGACACGAATAGCACCACGTGATTTCCAAATCACCTGTTTTTGAACTAAAATCATTCTCGCGACACAAATAAATAAAAATGTTTGAAGTCACAAAGAAGTTCCTTTGACTCTTGAATTTTTATCTTAGCGGATTTTCGTCTTTTACGTTTCGTGTCAAAATACTTTTGATTATAACTTTCATTCCAACGAGAATTTTTTCGTGCGGTTTTATTTAAAATGTTCAGAAATATATACACTTTAATAATATGAATCTAAAAATAAAATCAAAATTTTAAAACTTTAAGGAGTGCATGTCCCCTTAATAGAATTTATTTACACGGCTGAGCAGTATCTAGTAGCAAGTGTATAGCACAATATAGGAGGTCCACTTGCGATCCTCGGCATCGGCCAATTATTGCGCCTAGTTCAAGTATAATTCTCTACAGCAGTTTCCAAATTCGCGAATTTAACCGATCTAATTGCGCATATACAATTCTTCAACATAGTGTTATTGGATTAGAGTTTTAAACATATCGCTCCTGAGCTTAATACATTAAGTGAGATAAACCCCGAGACAAGTTATGTATGCAATCCTTTAAGCTCTTATTAAAGTTTTATATCATGTAGTCAAGCACTAAACCACTCTAAATGCGCATAATCAGTCCTGTGAATAAGCAGCCTGTGGATACTAAATAAAGGTGCCAACTTATCTCAGTATATCGCTGGGGTCCACTATATTCCTTAGAATAAGTTATAAATCAGTTACTCCCTTTTAGAAACTTCTACAGAAATTCCGAATTTTAGCTAGGAAAATCTTAAATCTTGAGATAGGCGAATACATTTGTAAGACAGTGTACTTATGTACACTGCTTTACAAAAGCCAAGCATGTGATGCAAATTCTCAAATAGCATGCATCCATATATTTTATTCGGTGAATCTTACTGTTGTCGTCGATCCGTATACTCAAATATCAAATAAAGTGTCCAGTAGCAATATGAAAATTTGGAGTAGGGTGTAATGACTAGTTTGGGTCTAATAGTTTCAATGTGCAAATCAAAATTTTCAAAGAGTATTTGGGCTGATTTTGGATTTTATTGCATTTGTTTGGTGGTAGGGGAAGGAAGGTACGGTCCCTGTGGATGCCTCCCCCACTGGGTTCCGGTCTAAATTGGGTGGCACTTCCCGACCGTCCAAACAGTTACCTTACACCTTTCTGGTAGGTCGGACGGTCTGGGTTTCAACAACAACAAAGAATACGTTTGAGCCAACGGCCGTACCGTACTGAAAACACCGGTTCTCGTTAGATCACCGAAGTCAAGCAGCATCGGTCGCGGTTAGTACTTGGGTGGGTGATCACCTGGGAACACCGCGTGATGTTGGCACATTTCGGGCGCAGTAGCCCGGTGGTTTGCGCGCTGGATTTGCACGCTGCCACAACTGCCGCCGTATTCATGCGGAGTACGATCACGTTAAACATGTGGATCCGTAAGTCCTTCCGAGAGGTTGGTGGTAGGGGAAGGAGGGTACGGTCCCTGTGGATGCCTCCCCCTCTGGGTTCCGGTCTAAATTGGGTGGCACTTCCCGGCCGTCCAAACAGTTACCTTACACCTTTCTGGTACCGGCCGTCCAAATAGTTGCTCTTAGTCCTCTGGACGAGTCGGACGGTCAGGGTCTTCAACACCTTTCTGGTAGGTAGGACGGTCTGGGTCTCAACAAAGAATACGTTTGGAAGATTCTCGAAGCTGGCGTGCTGTTGGGACGCTTGAGGCAGGACAGTCTGTTCAGGAAGTCGCCAATTTCTTTTCTGTGGAACATTCTGCTATTTGTCCTTTATGGAAACAGTTCCAAAAGTTCCAAGCAAGTGGGGCATTTTATTTCATTTTATTTATTACCCAGGTTGTCCAGCTCACCCAAAGGGTATAGAGAAACTACGAGGGACGGCTGGGGAAAAGAAGTAGCACAGAAAGGGAAAGGAAGTGGGATAATTCCAGGTCTTACTAGGACCACAATAGCCCCTGCTACATTGCATTACTGGCGAAATGCAATCGTCACACCAGCTCTCCGATCAATGGCTGCCACAACACTAGGGAAGTTGATGTTCGCTCATACTGTGAGGGAAGGCTACATGTCAAAGAAATCTAAGCTGGGGTACTAAGATTTTACGTTCTTTTGAGCTCTAAGGCCAAATGAGCGCTATTAAAGTGATGCCGTCAGCATGCGAATAGGACAGAAGCGCAATTCACAGTTTGCACTAGATCCAGACAATGAACGCGTTAGGGTCTGGAGAAAATCAGAATTATGCAACCAGTCTAATAAAATAGTGGAACACCTTTAGTAGTGTTACTGTTACAGCACGGGCTGGATTTACTTTGGGATATCGCATCGATCTGTAATTCTTATCCAACTCATCTTTGTTTACATTCTGCATTCATTGAAATTAGGCTTCGTTGTAGAAATAATCAAAGTTTGATGATCATTTAAACTCAAAAATATTGTAATTTTATACAAAAATGAAGCAGTTTTAGGACGCATGCAATTTTAAATATAAATTTTAAAGAACTTTAAAAATCACGATTTTGACACTGGGAAAAAATGTATGCCATATTTCAATTTGAAATGGGTCACGTGACCTCTTTATGTTATATGGATGTAATTAGTATTTTCATTTTTATTTAAAAAACTACTGAACGTATTTTTCCAAAAACATTTTTATATATTTCAAGGGATAATTTGAATATTTTCTAAAAATTTCGAAGCAGTTTTTGAAATTTAACTTTGCTTAAAAAATGAATGAAAAAATAGGTCCCATAGGGTTCAATGTATTTCATTTCAATCCAAAACTAATTGGGTGATATTATTCATTTACATTCCCATATGTCCCACAGACCGTCTCAATAACAAACTACAATTTAATCTTGATAAAGTCATTTTTACGGCAGTTATCGTGCGAACGGACACACAGTAAGACAGACAGAATGAACAAAGTCATAAACACATTTCAACTATGTTCTAAAGTATTAAAAAGTGTCCTAAAATCAAATTAATGAAGAATTTTACTTTAAATTTCAACAATTTTATTATTAACTTTTCATTTTAGGTACTTTTATGTAGTAATTAAATAATTTTAAAACTCTTGCCTGCTGTAGATTTTTATTTAAAAAAAACAAGCATTCAAACACGTTTCGGATCTTGTCTACATTTTTTTTTTAATTAAACCAAATGTGATAAGGAGTCTTTCTGTAAAACTGTTGACGCCGACGTTATTAAATACTTCAAAGAAAATTTCTTCAAAGACACAGACTATTCCAAAAGATTTTACAAAAGTCGAAACAATTTTCACTTCGGGGTAACAAACTTTCTTCTATATACCTTCTTTTCGAGTATCCTCGTCCCCCCCCCCCAGACCTGCTGTAAATCACTGCGCCATATTCGGGGTATTCGAATTTCCTCTAGTGACGTTATATTCCAGATCCTGAATCTCGAAAACTTTCTATTATTCGAGGTAATCTAATATTCGTGGACAATAGTCGTCTATTTCAACTGAAAGATATTGATGTTTTGATGTTATATATGTAGTAGATTCTGTATCAATTTCTGGTAGGTAAATAAAAGTAGGATCTGTTGTTATATATACAGAGTTCCTACAAAAGTCTTTAGACACTTCGATAAATCTATAAAAAAAAAGGTTCATCAGTACATAGTTGAGTCCATCTGTAGTAAAGTGGTGCCAGATCAAACAAAAATCATTGAAACGTTCTTACCGGATAATTTATAATATTAGCATAACGAATTCGGTAACAAATCAAGACGGGCAGAAAAATCAAATACAAATTTGTAGGACATTATCTAATTAGATGGCATCGATGCCAGAACGGAACACGTATACGGAAGGCAATAAATACCTGTTAAAAAGTTGTATCATCAAGATCTCTACCACTGTTAACCCTTAATGAGTATCAAAGTATTAGATATTACACTTTCTGCAATTCCAAATAGGCATTGTCTAAGACGAAGGGCATTTTAAACAGGCTCTAGACTAGATATTTGTTCATGTAGGTGTAATGTATCATTTCTAAATAATCGATTCTTCATTACGGTACGTTAGACTTGAAATTAAAGCTCTAGGCTTACAGAAATTTTTCAGAAACAATTTTGAAATTTTAAAACTTATTTGGAAGGAAGTTTTTGATTTTTTTACTTAGCAGAAATTTTTTTTTACCGTGAAGAGGGATTATGCTTTTTATATATCAGTCTAATTTTGTTTCTTATACATCAATACTACATTTGGCTACAATAAATCATATATTTGATTTTTCCTAATTTAATTTTAAAAGACGATTTTCTCTTTTACTACTAGTATCTAACCATCATGCGGAAAATAGCAAAATGTGCCTATAAATAAATAAATCTATACAACGATGTTATTGGCATTGAATTAATACATGTAATTTGGAATTTATCACGTTGTTGATAAGTTTGACAACTTTGTTTTTTAAATTAAATGACTCATTTATTTGTAGAATAAGCATGAAACGCAATAGCCATTTCATCAATATCCCGTGAAATTACAAACAGTTGGCCAATTCTTTAACGTGAAAATACAAAACTATTGTCAAAATTATTAACTCTTTTTTTTATAATACGTGCTAGATACACCAAAATGGTTTATATAGTTCTGTTGCATAATATTGCATGCTAGAAATTGCATCCGCTGTGGCGTTGCCCTAGATTTAAGAGCCACAATAAATTAAAATCATTAATAACATTTTTCAAAAGACTATCTGGCTGATATTGGGCAAATTATTCCCTGCGTTTAATTCATAGTAACGTTAACTGAAAACTAAAATTTAAATAATCGGCATTTTGCAGATTTCTGCAAAAATCTTAGACCTACCTACCTGCTGGTATTTTTGTTGGTTTCTGAGTTTGTCTATTTTTTATTCAGGAGCTAGACCTCGTCAGGAAAAACCACAGTACGATATCAATGAATGGAAAATATTAGTTCCCGTTAACAGCAACAAAATAGGTTTTAAAGATGGCATAATTGAAATATGCTGTCTTAGGTGAGGTGAGTTAAGAAATATAAGGCCTTTTCACAACATTAGAAAATAAGTAGAAATATGTCAAATAAATTCACCAGAATTCTGAATTTAACACAGAGTTTCACCAATGAATATTGCATTAATAGTAGAATAAAAAATTTCCAAGTTGAAACAAAATAAACTTAGAATTATAAACAGTCACAAAATATGAAACAATATCAATATAACACTTTGGAACCGCAAGGATTTCTCCTCAAATAACACTATAAATGGCCCCACTGTCAAATTCCTAACTTTTAAACTATTTTGAATTAAAAAAATTTTAGTTTTAAAGATGGCGCAACAAAAATTATTTGAAAAAAAAATATTAATTATAGAGTTAATTATTATATTAATTCATTTATTATGAAATTTTTTTTTAAAGAAAATGATGTTACCCTTCGTAACACTAGAAAAATAATTGTGTTTTCTGGTGACAATGTAATATGGCAAATGCATATAATTGTGATGAGATCTTTACAAGTAGTTTAGAACTAATATTGGAAATCGTAGGTTATTCTTTATTTAAGGTCATTTAGGCGTTTGATCAGAATTATATACATATTATTGTTTGCCGCAAAAATCAAAATAATATGAAGTGTGCATTTTATTTAATGATTATGTTGCCATTTCTATAAAAGACAAACTTTTTAAAAAATGTACTAATTTTAAAAACCTATCCCTGAAGTTCTTTAACTTCTTTAAAATCTCACATTTCTCAGAAAAATGAATATTTAATTCCTTTGCACTCATATCCTCTTCAAATATTTGCTTAAAGTATCATAAAGTAGTATTTGATTTTTGAAATTAATTTTTTAAGCATTTCCAAAATTAATTCTTAATATATTAGAGTTTCAACTTTTTCTGATATGCCTGCGAGTTATTAACTTCGCAAAGTTCATTGGTATTTTGGAGGTCAAATAGTAAGCAAAACACATTGCTATCTCATACAAAATTTATAAACTGAAAAGCAATGGAAATTTCTTTTTTCTTCTGTAAAGAATGATTAAATTATTATACTGTGGAAAAGTAAAATAATACAAAAACTATGAATGATATCAAAAGTTATAACATTTTATTGTAAAACTTCTCCAGTAACTACATTTCATTTTTACTGTTCTATTCCGAAAAATTAATTTGACATCAATATTATCTTCCATGTACCTCAGGTTGAGGATTAGGTGACACGCTTATAAGATAAAGTATCTTACAGCGCAGAAGTTTTATTTATTTTCAAATTAGGAAAATTTAGACACAATTAATTTTCATTGCACAACAAATTTTAACATTTTGTCTGTCCTTGAAATTAAATCAAGTTACATATATGTTGTTTGATCTTCTGAATATGAAAATGGCCATTAAAACACCTGCTTAGAATATTTTTTAATCTGTGGAACATGTTTTACACATTTGCATAGACATACACTATTACAATTATCATACATTAAGCTTGTAGCTTGCAGTGTAATTTTAGAACATATCTTACAATGATCTAACAGCAATCTACTAATATTGTTGCACACCATTTCTCTTGGTACTTTCTATAGGGTAGTAATATCCTGCTGAAACTGTTTTCCGTGTTCACAGATGACAGTACTGCTGTTAATAAATGCAGATGAAAGTGTAAAAAATGAATTTTTAATGAGATTTTACACAGCAGTTTTTCAAGCGTCTCTCGCAGTGTTGCAAGAGAGTTTCTACAAACTGATCACCCTTTTCTATTAAACACACTTCTCTCACGAATCTTTGAAACTGGAGCTAATCTAAGATTTTTAAGTTCATATAACCATGTTTAAATTAGTAAAAACTAGCTGATTTTATCTAGGAAACATTTTCGTTGTGCAGTGTTATTAGCATTTCTTTTGTTGTTTATGCCTACATTTAATACACCGGGTTCCATAGACTGTTCAAGTGGAATAAGGCCACGTTTTACAAATATTGGATCCATTAAAGACTTTTTGTTATAATACAAGTTTGATCACTTTACCATCTATTTAAATCGACTTTATCGTGGGAGAAATCTAGTAAGCGGAGTTCGTCAACATTTGAAACTTCTAATACAATTATAGCTGATTTACAAAATATTTTCAGCAGTATACATTTTATTCTAGTTTTTCCTTTATCTATCTTTTATGTCTTTTTACTTTACTTATATACGTAATGTATAAGGAAATTATTGTGACGGGGTCGAAAATTCGAATTCGAGTTTTCGACGGGAGAGCACGTTTCAAGCATCCCTGATCACGAATCAAACATTTTTGAGTTGACGTCTGTGTGTGTGTGTATGTCAGTGAGTCTGTGGAGACGATATCTCACGAACGAATGGAGCGATTCGAATGAAATTTTGTACAAAAATCACAATCAGCGAATACTGGAAGCCTATTGTTTTTAAACGTTATCGAATGTTCAGAACCCTCCTGAATTTTCGAGTGAAATTTTAAAAAAATCATCAAAAAATCAAAACCTTTAATAAAGTTAAGTAAATAGACATTTCTCATGTAATTTTTCCTTAGAAAACGATTGACATAAATTTTAGAACGCTAGTACGAACCGTTCTCGAGATATTGCAGATTTTAAAAATAAATTTACCAAAAATCTCATAAATTAAAAAATATATATATTAACTGTTGAGAAACCTGTTCACTTTTCATATGTAATATCATGCGATAAATTTGGTGGCATTCCTGTGGATCTAGCTCGTTCCATTCATGAGAAAATATACTTTGAGTAATACTTTTGTATTTGAACACTAATAGTTATTTATATGCTATAAGAATAACTTATTTCTCTGGTCGTAACACCTGGCGAGATTTTGGCGACGAATTTAGCGGAATATCGCCAACTTGGTGACATTTTTAAATTTTGCCAAATTAACGAAAATCTCGCCAAATGGATAAACATGATTCTAAATCAATGAGAATGACTACAAATTGAAGAAAATTCAATATATTGGAAAGAATATAAGTATCCGCTATAAGAATAGCATTTTTTTAACTGTAAAAGTATTAAATTCATTGCATTATATAAGGAAAGTCATGTGTTGCCCAGATCAGATTTTTTTTTATATAATAATTTCGTTTTTCTACTGCTGCTCTTCATATACTTTCCATACTTTCGGCTGACATCGAAATAACTGCCCAAAAATGTTTTTTCTCAATCACTACAAACTATTTATTTATTTATTTATTATTGTTATTATTATGATCAGATTTAGTACATTAGCCTCCTTCTTTGGTTTTGTATGCAAAAGAATAAATTATAACAGACAGTAAATTTCCAAAGTTACCGGGAGGGTTCGATTGTTTCAGTTTGCCTCTGACATTCAGACAAAAATTCTTTACAAAACTTTCTTTGCCCTTGAATTATAAGAAGACACATTTTGTGACATGTTATGGAAACTACAGTGAAATCTGTTTAAAACGATGAAATGTTGTTTAAAAGAAATTTATTTTGTTCCCTTAGAAACAAACACTTAGCAATCTGTATGGAAATGGAAATTATTCAATGAGGAAATTATTTAAATATCTTAATCCCATTTGAAGTTATTTTTGAAACAGGTTTTACTATATTTTACAGAATTTGAAAGTAGCATCTATTCAATCCATTTATTCTCATTGTTCTCAATACGTTACTGATGAATTCGAATACTCAGACGGCGACCGATTATTTATCTTTCTAGACAAAGAGTATCACGATGCACTAAACAGGTTACAAATACAAATGTTTTCCCGTATTAGAATAACAAATCGAGCTCCCAACAAAGATTTCGAATCCAATTAACTTGCGGAACACAAACGTTGCCAGATATTTGTATGTAAGATTGGATTACTTTATTATTATCTCTCTGTGGCTCAAAAACTCCTAAGAAAACATTGACGCAGCGCGTGAAAACATAACACTTAATTTTTTGTTTTCTCTAAATTGGAATATAATTCTTGCTGAAAGAACGAGTGAAACCCAATATATTTAAATATGAAACGTCTATACCTCAGATGGAAAACCATTTGTTTTAATAAATGAATCTTCAAAGCAATTTATTAAAGTGATGATAATTACTATTCTAATGATTCAGAGATATGTATTAATGTGAGTATAAAAATACCGCTATGTATGTATCTTCCATGTGTGAGACAGTATTCAAAACTATTCAGAACTGACAGTATTCACAAATATTTTTGATACTGTCAGTTACTTTATATCGTTGTGAATGATTGATGACGAATATTCATCGACGATGAAATATTCATATACGACTATTCGTCGATGAAATATTCATCGACGAATCTTTCGATAAATTACCATACTAATTGCATGCACAGTTTGTAAAATCCGTACGCTTATTCAATGCGTTTTCAACACATTCTTTTAAAATTTGATATGCAGGTTTCATATAAAATGATATACCACTCCAAAATACCATTAATCGCGTCAGTCCCTTTTATTTTTAGGACATTATGCATATATCATGTAAGGAAAGGTTGAATGAGTGGCCACGTGCTACTTTATAATCTTCTATGTGCTGTCACATATCATAAATGAGATGAACCAGTTTGTCCGATGTTAAACACTTTTAGCCTGACCCGGAATCACGCAAGTACATTTAATAGAGTTTTGTTTCACCAAAGTGTTTTTCACAGACTCTTATGTAAGGAAAGTATGATTTATTATGCTTATTATTGATTTAAAATTTAACTTTTTTGGTTTTTAATCAGAAATTGCAGAAAGTTCGTGTTTTACGGCATAAAAATTCATTTTTAGAACAATTTACCAGATTTAGTGTTGATTTATAGTGGCAAAGGAGTCCAGATGAGCAATGTGGTCAGCAATACAGATGCAAGTAGACCTTTAAGATCAGATGAATAGCACCCCTTGCAACAATGGGATTAGCTAACAGATTGTTTGTTGATATTTTACTTAGGCGTAAATTTGCGTTTTCTTTACTTCGTCATTACGCAAGATATTATGCTATTTTTCAATTAAGCACCTTCTTTATATTTAATTAACTCGAGTGTGGCTAAACTGGACCTTCTCATTCCAGAATTCACTTTCAATTAACTTGTTATTCGATTTTTTTGGTGACACATTTGAAACAATTTGAAAAAGTTGCGTCTTTGGTCCAACTGATACAAGTATAGCAAGGTTACTCTTTATTTTAAAGGGCATGCAAATATCTTTCGATTGATAGCAAGTTTGACAATGTACACCCTCGTGTGTGTGGGGGGGGGGAGGACTTTCCTCTTAGAGATTAATGTCGTCACGATATCGCGGCTACTTTTCACGACACAGATTGAAACTAGATGTTTTGTGATCATTCAGTCATAAAGAATAACTTCCTTTAATAACACAAAATGTGAAGGAAATAATGTGAAGTAAATGTGAAGATAACACAAAATGTGAAGTAAATAAATTTTAGCTCTAATTTAAGAAAAATTCTACGTAATTCTAGATCTGTCATTATCAATGCCGGACATAATGTTTTGCAAGAATCCATTAATATTTGTGGCAGCTATCGTGAACATAAGAAATCGACCACAGACAGACGGACATTACTCTAAAAATAGTCAAAAAGTGTTCGGGAACATAACAACCTAAAACATATTGGATCTAAAATCTCGAAATTGCAAATTTCTGTAAAAATAAAACTTTCTTTACTATATTTTACAGTATGAAAATGTAAAAACGTAAAGTTTGTACAGCTCGTATACTTATGACGAGCATCAGTTGCGTTATATTATTTAATTCATTGTTTTAAAATAAATTCTTACGCATTTAAGTATTTTCATTTTTCCTTTTTCATAAAACATAAAACAAAAAAGTCCATAAAACACAAGAGTCCATAAAACACAAGAAATGCGCCTGTTATGGACGTGTTTTTTTGTGTTTTATGGATTCTTGTGTTCTATGGACTGAAAAGTAAAGTCTGACTGTTGAAAAGGTAAAGTCCATAAAACACAAAACATACACCCCCTATGGGCGTATATTTTGTGTTTTATGGATTTTTACCTTTTCAGCTTCTTGTAGCCTGAGCTACAATTGTAAACGAATTTTTGCCGGCCACGCAGAAGGACTGAAATTGTCAGTTCCATAAAAGATCGCAAAAACTTCGATTTATAGCAAGTCTATAGCAGATATCCCCCTGCTTCATGCTTACGAGCGGATAATAAATGTAAAACCGGTCCATGGATGCTGATATATATCTACAATGAGATTGTTTCGCAATAAATACATCGCATGCTATTCACTAATGAAATATTTATTTATCAGATTCTTTCTTTCAGCAGTTTTCAATCAATAGCTTTTCCAACATACTCATTATTTTATTTCTTTGATATTTAAACAGTATGCTATAATCGACTTCATTACATAAAAGTAAAGATAAAAACAGTGCTTTAAAACTGCATAGGATTCCAATTATTTTCTTTTTCATTTAACGAAGCGGCAAATTTTTGAATTACACCATCATATCAAAATTTAGGAAAATTCTGACGCAAAGTCACGAAGATTGTTTGCCATTTCGAATTGAATTGCCATTTTTTTTCTTACTTTAGAACTTCCAAAATCTTATCAGCCCCAATGGTACAAACAATTTCGTTAACAAGTTTCCCGACACTTCGATGCATAAATCTGTAACTTAATTGGATACATACATTATGCAAGAGAAAGAGAGGCGGGGGGGAAGGAAGGAAAGAGACGGGAAGATGAAAATTGAAGATACTTATTCTAAAGCAATCAACACACGTAAATTCATGTAACAGTTGAATTCTAATTTTCAACTCTTATGTTGTATTTCAAGTTGTATATGCATATTATATACTGCGCATATCTATATATCTGTATAAATCGACATATCTATATACAGGGTGTCCCAAAAATATTGAAACTCGCTTTAATTCTTTACCTGTTGGAGATAAGTGTTAAATAAAGCATTTCACAGACAGAGACCATATAAAGCATTGGCACTTACTACGCGGTTGGGTATCCATTGTGAATAGGGACCATACATCAAATTAGAAATGTAAATTTGTGACATATCACAGGAAAGATAAAACTGGATGATAATACATAGGATACCCAACCGCGTAGTGAGTACCACTGCTTTATATGATCTCTGTCTGTTGTTGTTGTTGTTGTTACCCAGACCGTCCGACCTACCAGAAAGGTGTAAGGTAACTGTTTGGACGGCCGGGAAGTGCCACCCAATTTAGACCGGAACCCAGTGGGGGAGGCATCCACAGGGACCGTACCCTCCTTCCCCTACCACCAACTTCTCGGAAGGATGATCTCTGTCTGTGTAATGCTTTATTTAGATGCATTTGTGATAAAACATTTTGACACATATTAACGTATTTTTGATCTAAACAATTTCCATCGTCAATTTATTTGTTTATGATCCCTATTTTCACTGATGAAACAGCCTTCCACATGGTACGGAAAAGTGGCATAAGTCAGATTTTTTCCTTTATCATAATTCAGTTGATTTTAAAGATACAGATATGCTCTTTTTTTAATGTTCTTGTTGCATTAAAAATACAAATTTTCTGATTGACCAAATTTGTCTAAGGGTGTCGTATAAAAATGTAAAAAGCGTATCTTTTTGAAAATAAATGGGAGGACTATTTCATTAACGTTGTCTTATTTCCTACCTTACTTTCAACATTTTTGCAATTTGCATTGCCAACTTATCTCCAACAGGTAAAGAATTAAAGCGCATTTCAAACTTTTGGGCCCACGCAGACTGGAATAGAGACTGAGAAATCTTTAGATTATTATGTGTATCAGTGGTGAATGCTGCAGCATGGCTTAGTATCACTGTAAAACGCTCTGCAATCTCTGCTCGTTTTTTTCAGCTACTTTGTTGATAACGAAGGAATAGTTTGAAAACATGCAAACTGATAAAAAAAAACCATAATTACAGACGTTCATGAAAATTCCAGCTTCATTTCTGAGATATTTGCTAATTTTCGTCTGCCGAAGAGTTATTATTATATTTTTAAAAATATATTTTCATAACTATCAGGAGCCTCACTCCCCATTATGGACAGCTGATTCCCCTGAAACGTTCAGTAACATGCTCGCAAACGTTTTACCGTGTATGGTGTCGCCAAACCATAAGAACTGGAGGAATAATTAAAGCAAAATTTTCTGTATTCAGTAAACAATTGTAACGCTTCTTTGTTTGGAAAATTTGAATTAAATTTATGCATTTATAGCCTAAAAAACAGTTTATCAGCTCTTTCATTCATAGTTTTCACATGTTTCCCCTTCAAAATCTTGAAAGCGAAAAATTTCACAATACTTCCCCTATGCCAGTGCTTTTCAACCTTTGTGAGACCTCGGCAGGGTAAATTATTTTTTATAAGACGTGAGCCCGGTCCCAACAAATTTTCTAGTAAATAAATTTCTAATTTAAAAATAATAATTGGTATATATTAATTAGTATAAAATTATCAATAATGTTAATTAGTGTAAAATGGATCATTGCATTATTAAATTGATTTTATTGATGTTGGTTTGCTAAAAAACGGTAATGAGAAAGTAAAATATTTATCTATTGTAATTCAACATAGATGTCAGCTGAGTAGTCTGCTATTCATATTAAAATTAAAATGCGGCTCGGTCACTGACATTTGCTACACAGATGTTATTCAGACGTTCTGGTTCTCAGCTTTTCGACACATTCATGAATATTATTCACCATAGAATATTTCCACTATGAAATATTTATTCATAAAAAAATGCTTAGAAAACTAAAACGACAAATTCCAAGAGAATTTCTCGCGGCCCGGTATAATTAATACCAGTCCCGGTATCCGGTCGAAGTCCGGCGGTTGAGAAATACTGCCATGTGCAATCTTGTATAATAATTAAAGATGCTTGTGTGTGCGTCTATGTATGCCGTCCGTAGCGGAAAATCGAAACAACGAACAACGGTGAAATTTGCTACAAAGGGTGGAAGCACGATGTTGGGCGATTTTCATAAAATTTGATTCTTTAGAGGTCGAAAGTGTTATTACATAGCCTCCATCTTGACATCGTTGGAAAGGTCAAAGAACGTTCATTCTAATGGTTTTGAGCCGAATCCGTCGGATAATTCCTTTACATCTATTTATTTATTTTAAATACATCCTGATACTTATTTCATCGTATCTGAAAATGGAAGATTGGCAGAATTCTATAAATTGTTGGAAATCTAGGTGTATATCTTCGTATTAAAAAAACAATTTTTTTTTTCTGATTTTTTGTACATTTTGAAACAAAAGCACAAAAATTGAGATTTTTGAATTCGCTGGCGAAGGGCTATATTCTATGGTTCGACGGTTAATATGCACTGATCGTCGCAAATAGTCCGAGACTATGGGTAAGGTTCCTAAATATATAGGCTAACGCAGTCATTTTTTCTCCAACACGTCCAGTCTATTGTCGTCTGCATGTGCTATTTCAGTGCAGCGTGTATGTTACATGACTGAAATTTGATATGCAATTTAGCTGTAAAATAGGTGCTTCTGTTGAAAATGTATATCAATCGTTTAAGAAAGGAGTCTAGAATGTTTAGGTTTCCTCAAGAACCCGAGTAAAGAATGATAAAGTAACACTTTTTTGGCATGTGCAGTCATTGCTTCGACTGCCAGTAAAGATGATCGAGCAAACCTATATATTTAGGAGCCTTATCTACGGTAATCAGCCACGTATTTATCGTAAAAGTGTTGTTGGGTTTTTGAGCATTCGCTACATGTTCTAGTGTAATTTTTATTAGAAGTTTGTATTTTAAACCCTGGGCTACGCTGGGTATATTTTTTGTGGAACAATAAAGTGGGATGCGAAATAGAAGTGGGTTTTCTCCAAAGTTGAAAATTAATTAACTTGTTTTGCCAATTGACGCTCTTTTTCTTTGGAAATCTGTATAATAACTGCCTACAGTGTTTGCATTTTTCCAGACCCTTCAGAAGCCCACCCCTGCTCTCAAAGGACAAAGGGAAGACTGAAATTTTACACGCTTATAAGTATCCCGGCCACACAAACAGCTACCATAAGCCTTTGGGTTGGTCGTGTGGTCTGGGCTTTCTACGCTTATAAGTATCGATAACCTGATAAGGTCGCATCTCCGATTTTCCTCTCTTGGGTTGAAGAAAATAAGGCATAGTATGAAATAAGGATGGTGTGTGTGTGGACGGGGGGGGGGGGGGGTCAAAATATCAGGCCCTCGCAAATCTCTTCGGTGACCCAGATTTGAAAACTACATATTCTCACATTATTATTATTATCCAGAAGACAGTTCTTAAGAGCCAGGGGTGGTGAAAGTGGTTGATTTAAAAAAAAATCCAGACTCTCTAAAAGTCCGTGATGAATGTTTGATTCCTCCAGGATCGGGGGAATAGAGGGTATAAAAATCTTTCAGGACCCTCTAGAAGTCCTTGATAAGTGTTTGATTCCCCCGGGATGAGGGTGAAAGTGACGGGTTTAAAAATCTTTTCAGACCCTTTAGAAGTCAGTGATGAGTATTTGATTCCCTGGGGAAGTGGGTGAAAGTGGAGGGTTTAAAAATCATTCCAGACTCTCTAAAAGTCCATCGATGACAAAGAAGACTAAATCTTTGCACACTATTAGTATCACCCACAAGGCAAAACCTAACGGAGCCGATTTATGACGATTATTTTCGACGCTAAGTGCCATAAAATGTTAAATAAGTGTTATTTTTAAAAATGCAACAATGTTAGTTTCCTCGTCTAAAATACTAATCTAAATACAAAGCAACAGTTCTCTACATTTGAAGCGGTACTCTACTCTTGGCATTCCGTGATTTCGAGAATATACCGAATTCAAGTCAGAACTGCTAATGCGCATTCTCTGTCGCATGAGCGGCAGGACATTATACGGATCCTTAGTCCTGCAATGAGCCTTTCAAATTCCGGATAAATGTCCCTTGTGCAACATTTTCCGTGATTACGGCTCAAACAACAGACTTATCTAGCTGTATAAGTCGTGTTTGAAGTAGTTTGTTGGTTATTGAGAGAAAGTTTAGATCCAGACACATGACCTAACGATTCTAAGAATTAGAATTTTCAAACAAAGTGAACAGCGGGAGTTGTTTTTTTTAAACAGCTTGTAGATACTTAGTTCCAGTTTCAAAAATTTAATGTGGGCAGCATATGACTTTCCCTACATAATGCAGTGCCTTTGCTTCTTTTAATGCGAATTAGATCCACGGCGCAATGGTTTTAACGTTGAGAAGCACTTTGACATTTGGCGCTAATCTGGATGACAACATATAAAATTATTTTGATGTACCCGGTCAACATATATTTCACGCAAATATATCTTGACAATTGGATATGTTATTAACATCTGCAGCTGTATACTCTATATTAAAATATTTTAATTATTAGTCCATCAGTTTGGCTTTATTTTCGCATTTCATTAGTCCAATTTTTGCCAATTTGGTGACAGTTTTGTCTACGGCACCATATTGAAAAGTCACCAAGTGGCAATACTTCGCCAATTGTATCACAATTTATAGCTATGTGTTACATATTTGATGATCTAACTACTGTTCTCTTTTATTTAATTCTTTAGATATATTTCTTTAGATACATTTTATTAACTATTTTCTTTTATTACAAAAATACTTTTTTCAGATTATCGAAGACAGTAGTTTGTTTCTAATTCAGATTATATATTAGAGAAGTTATTTCATAAAATCGAAGACTTATTTTTTTAAAAATATATGAAACTATAATACATCAAAATATATTAAGTGCAATATAGTTAATATTTATTTTCTCATAGAACTTCAGAAAGTGAGGTGAACTAAGATATATTTTCTACTGTGTTTTGCTACTTTGCTATATCCTAAGCATCTCAGACATAAAAAATTGATTTTTTCCGTTTCAGGAGGCAATACGTGCTTTATGTTGACGCATATAAAATATAATGAAACCGATCCAATACATGATATAAGAAAAGAGAATGCTTTAATTGTATTATTGTTTTGTAAAAAAAATACATTTTGAAGGATAAAAATTATTGGTCATTCTGCAATGATGAGAACCAGAATAAACAGATTATTAAAACCATAGCCAACTCAGTATCGTGTTCTCATTACAGTTAACAACATTCATGGATTGGTTTCATACGTATTATATGTTCGGCAACATGAACTTGCTGATATCTGTAATATTTCACATGTTTACGAGCTTCTATGTGTAACAATAAATTCAATCCTATCACGTTTCTATGAATATAAACTTGATCGTTGCAACCTTAGCAAATTGAACTTTAAGTTAAAGAAATGTGAAGCTGGTTGCATGGTGGAATTAATTTTGTCTGTTTCCATAGATGTCATAAAATTATGTCACATAGCGAATCCCGGTTCTCGTTAGATCACCGAAGTCAAGCAGCATCGGGCGCGGTTAGTACTTGGTGGGTGACCACCTCGGAACACCGCGTGCTGTTGGCCATCTCGGGTGCGGTATCCCCGTGGTTTGCGCGCTAGATTTGCACGCTACCACAAATGCCGCCGTGTTCATGCGGAGTACGATCACGTTAAACATGTGGGTCCGTAAGTCCTTCCGAGAGGTTGGTGGTAGGGGAAGGAGGGTACGGTCCCTGTGGATGCCTCCCCCACTGGGTTCCGGTCTAAATTGGGTGGCACTTCCCGGCCGTCCATACAGTTACCTTACACCTTTCTGGTAGGTCGGACGGTCTGGGTCTCAACATAGCGAATCCCTTTGCTACACTTGCGGATCTCAGATATTCCACGATGACGAGCACATAAGAGCGAAACCAGTTCATTGGTACTGTTATCCGTAATGGGAGAGCATTCCTAACTTTGGTAACGTCTTATATAAGCGGGTTCTATGAATTCGTAACAAATTTACTTTCTATGTAATTTGTACCACTTACTTCAATCACTTCTGTACGGAAACTGGTTTCCAAACTAGCCACTTGTTGACTCACAGCTAAAATAATTGTTACTTTCCTCACATACATAGTATAATGTCTAGAGAAAGTATTGTCACGGGGTCGAAAATTTCAAGTCCTGTTATCCACAGAAGAGCACGTTTCAAGCAACCTTGAATTCGAATCAAACGTTTTTGAGGGGTTGTCTGCGTATTTATATGCATGTTAGTTAGTGTTAGTGTGTTAGTTAGTGTGTGCTAGGGTGTGTTAGTGTGTGTGCGTACTAGTGTGGGGTAGTGTATGTTAGTGTGTGTGTGTGTGTGTGTGTGTGTGTGTCCGTGAAACTGTGGACGTGATATTTCTCGAACGAATGGGGCGTTTTGAATAAAATTTTGTACGATTATTACAATTAATAAGCACTAGAGTTCTATTTGTTTTAAATGCAATTAATCGTTAAACAAACTGTATTTTTGAATGACTGTTTGAAAAAATCATAAAAGATCGGGATAATGTTAAATAATGTTAAATCAATAATGTTAAATCAATAATCATTTTATACGTAATTTTTAATTCGAAAACGTATGACCCAAATTTTAGATATGTAACTTAAACCGTCCTCCAGTTATTGCACCTTTTCCCAATAAATATGTCTAAAATATTGCATAAAATTCTGTCTGTAACTTTTTACGAAAATGGTGCTAAATTAATGAAATAATTATAATTATTAACAATTTTTATTATATGACCTACACTGCTTAGCAAATACTAGCGATATATCCAGCTGCCAAGTTGCATTTGCACGAAACTTAAATAAATTGAGTACTTCAAAATAGTTTTACATGTTGTCATCTAGAAAAGTGCCAAATTCTAGTTTAAAATTCGACGTTCGAAGCATTGTGCCGATAATCTTGCGCATCATTATTTTACGACGAATGAAATAAAGTCATTGCATTGTGTAAAGAAAGTCATGTACTGCCCACATCAGATTGTTTTATAATGTAAGCAGATAAAATGTTTAAACAAGTGAAAAATAATTATACATTTTTTTTTAATAATCACAGCACGCTTTTGCATTAGTTCGATTCCATCAGCAACGGGTAAAAAAATGACACATATTGAATAAAGTTTGGGTCCATGAAATAGATTTCCCTCTTGGGAACAATGAAATAAAACACATAAAACATGGGAGAGGATTTATCTATGTTTCACGCTTAAATATTCATTCTATATTCTCTCGCTGTTTCAGCAGAAATAGGTTTATAATGCCTTTGAAGAAATAGGTTTATATTGCCTTTGGAACAATTCGTGAAATCTTCTTAAGCTTCGCCATCTCTGTGTGGTACTTAAAGGAAATATTTCGGGCGCATTAAGCTGATTCCCCGCATTTAGTTGGGTACTTTGAATTTCGGTGTACTTAGTAATATTAAACCCAACTGTGCAAGAAGACATGTTTGACCACGAAAATATTTTCCATTTTGATACTTTCTCTTTAATATATATGGTATGTGTAGAGGGAAAATTAATGAAATGGTATCACATTTTAAACTCTGAAATATTAATGTATCGACAGATAATGTTTCTAGCATCCATAAATACGACTAGACCATCTGTTGTGCTCATGTCTGTCTCTTAGTGCAATATCTTACAACGAGATTGACCTTATCGAATAACGTTTGTTTTGCCTATTTCATTCGCAAAACTTTAGAAATGTATAGATTTTCGGGGATGTACAATTAAGGAAAGTTGCACAATTTGTAAACATTGATGCAAGAATTGAAATGCTTTAATAAAAAACTTATGTAATAAATTATTTCAGAAATAGTGTTTTTAGTTTTCAAATGTTTGCTGTCATTTACAGAACGCTGACATGCGCTGTTTTCAATATATTGAAATGTTTTCACCTAAATTGAAATAAAAAGGTTAAAAAATCATATGAGATAGCATTAAAAAATCATGTGAAATATATTCCTAAAATCATTGACACCAGCTCAGGACCTTCTTGTTCAATTGGGGCTTGCAAATTCAAATTCCTTATTTTGATGAATAAGTCATTTATTATAGATAAATGCCTGTTTAATAATTTCTTCCAATCTTCACTTAAACTGCAAGGAATCGCAAAAATATTAAAAATCATGTGAAACAAAATTGAATATCATTTGAAATATATTACTTGAATCATTGACAACAACTGAGGACCTTCTCGTTTAGTTAAGTCTTGCGAATTCAAATACCTTGTTTTGATGAATAAGTCATGTATTATAGATAAATGCCTCTTTCATAAGTTCTTCCAATATTCACCTAAACTGCAAGGAATCATAAAAGTCTAGGAAAATTTTCCCTAGAATAATTGACAGCAATTCAGAACTTCCTTATTGTTTAATTAAAGCTTGCTAATACAAATTCCAAATGCGAATTCAATTGCAAAAGCGATGCCATAGACAGATAGCTGTTTCAATTTCCCTCCAATGTGTAGAGGTATATATATAATGCTACATCAAATTATTTTTTATAATTGAATCTCTCCACTACCTAACACATACACTCTAAGACAAAAAAAATCGACGCACCAAGCTTCGCCAAGAATTATCCAAATGAAGCAAAAGTTGGTACGTGTAATGTGGATGTACAGAAAAAGAAATTATTAGAATTTCAGAACAATTGGATGGTTTATTGCACTGAAAGATCTACACAATGTGAAACGGTCAATATGGCGTTAGTCCACCTCTAGCCATGATACAAGCTGTTACCTGACGTGGCATTGATGCATAAAGTTGTACGATGGTGTTCTGGGGGATGTCGTTCCAAATGGCCCCCAATTGATGAGCTAATTTGTCTACATTCTGGGACGATAGCAGGCGACGCTCCACCTCAGCCTAAATGTGCTCAATAGGCGAGAGATCTGGAGATCTGGCTGGCGAAGGATATATGCCGTAAGCACCCAGACAATCAATAGAGAGGCGTGGCGTGTGTGACCTGGCATTAACTTGCTGAAAAATTAGGCCGATGTGTCGCGAAAGGTATGGCAATAAAACGGGTCGTAGAATATCAGCAACGTACTGCTATGCTGTGATGGTGCCACGGAGGACTATCATAGGGGTCCACAAACGAAATGACACCCCAAACCATAACTCCCTATTGTCGGGGCGTGTGAATATAAGAGCAGGATCCTGACGATGTCCGGGATGTTTCCAGACACGTCTGCGCTGGTCATGGGGACTCAGTTCGAAACGGGACTCATAACTGAAGACAATTCGTTACGAATCCGAACAATTCCACTTTGATCGGGCCCGGCACCATTGTAATCGCTGTTGACGGGGCATACTGGTCAGTGGTAGGCTACGTAATAGGCTCCGCCGCAAGTATAGATTCCGCTCCCGTTGTCTTCTATTAATGGTCCGGGTGGACACTTCCGTGTTTGTCACACATTGGATGGTTGATACGATGAATCTTGTGCTGTCACAGCTGCTCTGAAAATCGCTCTATCTTCCCGTTCTGTCGTCGCTCTGGGCAATCCGCTGCCCGCTGCAATCTGCCATTCCGGACCCATTCCTGTCAACATCGTCTAATTGTCGCATCGCTCCTACCCAAATGCCGAGCGATTCGTCAGTGTTCCCATCCAGCTTCATGCAGTCTGACCGCACGTCCACTTACAAACTGCTTCATATGCTTGTAGTGGACGCGAATTAGCCAGCAAGGCATTGTTACAATCAAGGTAAGTAAGCATAATCGAAATTCACTGCATGTTTTGTTCCTGAAAGCTAGGTTCGCTCCTTATATACACCATCATGGAGCTCAGTTTCAATACGCTGTAGTTCCGACTATTCCTCCATTAGCTGCGGAGTTTTGATCATTTCCATATTCGGTCGGCAGGTGTTTGCATGTGCAGCTTCATTACTATCGGATTATTTTTCGGGGTGCGTCGATTTTTTGTCTTAGAATGTATATTGTAGTGTGCAAATTAGATTTAATGTAAATATTTATTCTTATTAAAATACTAAAATATGTTATAAACTATTTTTTTATTCAGTTACTAATTGTAGACATTTTTTCATTCCAGGTATCTGCTAACTTTCTTCTTCCTGGTAAGTTAATATTTTAAGAACCTATGAACATTCATTAGTTATCTTATGTCACTACAAAAAGGTTGAACTTGTCAGAATCTACAGCAACTAACATAATTTCTTTTCAATGATGTTGAGCTGAGAAGGAAGACTTTCGAAAAAACTACTACTTACTGCTTTGCTAGTAATTTTATGACATACTAGCAGCATACCCGTTCTTCGTACGGAATATATAATATAAAGAAATTTATAATTCGCAATCATGTGCAAATGCTGTTATAATATTAAATTTATTGTTCCTAAAGAGAAGTTTAAGAATATCTGTTCTTACTATGCAAAATTATCTTCACGGGCAGATCTGAAGAATAAAACATCTAGGCCCCTTTTGTAAGCAAATTTACAAAAATAAAGGAATTGAATCAATATATGCAACCCCGTACTACTTATATTGTCGCAGATTAGAAAGTATGCCAGTGTGTTAGTAGAAGATTACCCGTATTACAATATGAGTCTCAAAAATATTTGCCAAAATTAAAGAGATGACGTAATAAATTGAAAATATCAATAATCCCCGTTTTCTTTATACCAGAAGGTCGTAATTGATTCCAATATATGCCAATATATATCAAAATATATGCCAATATACCTGTACTAATTATATTCTCGTAGATTAGAAGATATATTGCATTTGTAGAAGATTACTCGTACAACGTACTATATATGAGTTTCAACAATTTTCGTCATAATAAAACAATGGCATAATAACTTGAAAATATCAATAATCTCTGAATCAACAGTCTCCGAAAATATCAATTATAATAATGTTTAAACCTGAAGACCATAATTTATATTATCGAGTCAAAAATGCAATGTCAATGACATGTATTTTATATACATATATTTATTATTCAAATCGGAAAAGATTTAATATAAAATCGTATGCCGCATAACATATTGGATCCGTTGCTAAGCGACATGATATCATTTGCTTCAAATAAATTGATGGAAATCATGTCGTCTGAATAATGCGATCTCCATGGAAGGTTTGGCGACATTTTTGTCAATTTAGCGATAACTTAAAAAATCGCCAAATTTATCGCAAAGGGGGACTGTAGAACTGATAGTCCCATTTTGCGACAAATTGACGAAACATCATCAGAATACTATCCCCTAACAAAACACGATTATTTTCATTTATTAGGCGCGATTTTATCAATTCCATGATATTTTTATGGACTCACAAATACTTTTATCAATTTTGTGATATTAAAAAATTCGTTAAATGTGTTACTAAGTAGGATGGATGGATTGACCGACAAATGCTACCGAAACGTCATTTCAGTACTCTATTCTAAAAAACAAATTATTGATTTGCGTCAATTTCATAAATTTGGAAACATTTCCGCTAATTTGGTAAAGTTTAAGAGAAGTTACCAAGTTATTTACAGATATTCCGCTAAATTCGTAGCTCTGAATTTGCAGATCTGAAGAATAAAATATCCTGATCCCGTTTGTATATACTAAATGAAAACACTAAAATTGTATTATAAGATACACCCGTTCTACTCTTTTTCTGCTTCAACAATCGGCTAAATAAATTTATTGGGTAAACACAATATATGAGTTTATTAGCTAAACACAATATATGAGCTGGAAACCTCTTTGCTAAAATAAATGAAAGTGATGTACGCAGTCCGCAAAAGAACAATCAAACCGTTCATTTAAAAAATATATTTTTACATCCATTTATTTATTATTCAAATTGAAAAAATAATAATAAATATTAACAACACATTTAATTTCATTCCGTTGCCGAGCAACATGATATAAGAGAGAGAATCTTCCTCATAAAATGCGAAATTTAATAGCCATTTTGATTTCTTTATACTTTTCATTGTTCAGTAAAAGCTTGTGAAATAAACCAAGGAGATAGATTTCCCATTTAAATCATGTTTCAAACAATTCATGTTTTCAAAAAGTGACTAATTAGTGCAAAAAATCTCCCCCCAAACTCAGAGATACAGTTTTAATTCACTTTCAAACGATTTTCAAGCTTTTCGTTTGGACAAACCACGGAGTTAGAGAGTAGAACTCCTAGGAAAAAGTTTCGTTTTTCATTAATATCTCGACAACCCCTGGTCTTAGAAACTCGAAACTTGGGCAAAATTTATGAGGGGCCATTTCAAGGCCACTCACAAAATTTCATTAAATTCGGTTCAACCGTTCTCTCGTGATGATGAGACAAACGAAAGTTTCGTTTTTTACTAATATCTCGAGAACCACTGGTCGTAGAAATTCCAACCATAGACTAAATTTTAAGTGGGGCTATTTCTAGGCTACCCACAAAATTTCATCAAATTCGGTTCGGCCGTTCTCCCGTGATGACGGGGCAGACAGACAGACAGGCAGACAGACAGATTTTCATTTTTATTTATATAGATAACAAAGCTATATTATAATAAAATTACTAGCAAATATTGCTTAATATTAGTTAAACAATAATACTTATTCGGATTGTTAAACAAATCACAAAAATTGTAAATATGTTTTTTTATGAAGCTGTGTATTTACACATTGTTATTTTTTTAATCAGATTTTAATGGAATCGTGTTTCATTGGTAAACAGTAAAACTAAACTAACTTTTTCAAAAGCAGTATAAAATACAGTATTAATTGCTCGAATTAATTGGTTTCGAAGCCAAGAAATAGCCTTCTTCATGAGGCCAGTAACTCAATACTCACTCCCGAAATCTATAATAAGTAACGTAAAGTAATAATAATAAGTAACGCAATCCTCACTCTCGAAAACTAGATTGGTGACTGATGTAAAAACAATAAACATGAAGCGAAGAAATGGGGTTGCTAACGGCAGGAGAAGAAAAGGGAAATAAAAACTAAGAAGGATTAAACAAATGCTGGACATAATAAATCAACGATAGAATACCAAAGAGAAAAGTGAATGTCTAAGATAGAATTCTAAGCACTCGTTTGTAGTAAAACTACTAACATAAGAATCCTGTTAAATTAGAAAAGACAACAACCGGGTTCGTAGTTGTAGTTACTGAACAAGTGCTGTGAAACTTTTGTTGGACATTTGCATTCCTCTTTTGTATTTTATCGTTTATTCAATTGTGCTCAACCACTTGTTTCTTCCTCTTTAGGTTTTCCTCTTTTTTCTTCCCTCGCCATTGACAACTCCTTTTCCCCTTTTCCGTCATGTTTGCTGTTCTTCCACTCACGTGGTAAGATTGAACTTTTTATATATCTTGACGAATAATGCTGGTTTCTGCCCCTGAAATCAGTCGGCACTATTATTTCTGCTTTGGATGATGCTTTTAATTCACTTGTTTTGGCTTTATTATTTTAGCAGCAGTTTTATTTGCACGTACTGGGAAATAGGTCTTTATTTCGCTAAAGTCCATCAGCACCGGAGTTACCTATATTGGCAATGGTATTTTTTACGTGCCGCATGTTTGCAAACTTCTGTGGTGTCTAACAAAGTACGTAGACACATGGAACTGACACTAAACTTATAGAAAATCATGCTCAATTTTTACGACACAGCAAGGCAGGACCAGTCTTCATCTATAAATGAAATGCTAGCTGCATGTATAAAAGTTCACTGCAACTGCTCTTTAAATAAAATAATTTTATGCATTTTTATTAAAATAGCTGCATTGTACGGTTGACTATGTCACCACAGAGGATTACAAAATTTCGGCTTATGAAAATATCATAACAAATAACAAATATCATGCATCGCAATAAAGGTCCATTCGGTGCTAATGAACTACAACATGGAAATCAATTTACTGATACTGCTTTCTAGATACGCTAATTGTCATTTAGGGAAATCAGGCATATTATTTTTAGAAGGAAAACTTAACGATTAAAAAATAGTTTTAATGCCTTCTTATCCGATATTAGACACAGGATGTACGACTTTGAAGCACAGATACTTCTACCAAATTTCGAAATAGCGCTAATTAGCATAAACTTCAATAATTTTTAAATTTCTTTTGCAGTCCAAGAATCATAAATATGGCTTAAAAAATCTGAATTTTATGATATGCAGGTTGGCCATAAAATAACTTGGTGTTCATAGGCCTCTAGCGCGTGATGTATTGGATGAAACGTAACAAAATTCGGTGGGCGTACACAATGGAACATGAGGTTTCGATTTCTAAAAAATAAGTCAGTTTCAGAAGTCGACTCTAGGGGAAATTTTGGCGCTGTTTACCACGTAAAATGCACTAATTTGCATAGTCGCGTTCCGTGTAGCGGTTATGTTAATAAAAGGAAAGGCTAGGAGAATTCTCTTCATTCGGAGGCGAACTACCTAGTATCTTTCGGTGGCATTTACCCTACGCCACCGGACTTTGTTAATCGAGCTGTATTATTAGCGGAACGAGAATGCCAATGCTATGTTGCCCTTCGTGAATTTCGGCGGTTGAAGAAGTTACGACGAGGATTGATGAGCTTAACAAACATACGAAACATGATTCAACGATTTGAAACTACCGGTGGAAAATGCTTTGCAACGCATGCAGTGTTTGGAACGTCACAATGGTGGTCACTTTGAACCTCATTTGTAATTAACAATAAACGTTGTCATGCATTGTTAACAAAATTGATGTGCACTGTCCCATTTGGCATTTACTCATTCATTATTCACACTACTCTACTTTTTCAGAGCCAAAATTTCCCCTGGAGGCGACTTTGGGAACTACTTATTTTTCTGTTAGAAGTCCAAACTGCATGTTTCACTGTGTCTGCCCACAGAATTTTGTTACGTTTCGACAAATACATTACGCGCTAGAGGGCTCTAAACACCTCACGTTATTTTATAACCACCCTGCATATATATATATATATATATATATATATATATATATATACATATATATATATATATATATATATATATATATATATATATATATATATATATATATATATATATATATATATATATATATATATATATATATATATATATACATATATATATATATATATATATATATATATATACATATATATATATATATATATATATATATATATATATATATATATATATATATATATATATATATATATATATATATATATATATATATAGTTTCTAATAGCAAGGTTCGTTATGTAAATTATACTTATTTCAAAATGCAGTCAACCATGGTTTTACATCAAAACTGTTCATTTCTATAATATAATCTGTAAGCACTCTTCTTGTCGTATCCTAAACAATGCTATGACCAGTTAGTTACTCTAATCTAAGATTATTCCAATTACTCTATTAACATCCAACCATAGACTTATATAATCCATGCTTATATTATTCACATACAATATCTCGGTTGAGAACGGCATCTTGAAACGGCAGTTATTCAGCCATATGTTTATAATTGCCATTAGCCATATTTGAATTTATTAGTTGTTATTAAATTCTAGTAAAAATTGCTAAATTGCTTAATAATTTTTTATTTCATAAGATTAACTTGTTTATTTAACTTCTTTGTTTAACTACAGTGAGTTCCAACAAGCTGTTTTAACAATTTGAAAATATGTAAAAGTTGAATGAAAATGAATCGTTTTGAATAATTTTTAATATTGGGCAAAGTGAGGAATTTTAATAATGTTTAATCAATCAGAGAATATTTATTTAATTTTTTAATTTAAATTCAGATATGTCGGGATGGCATATGCCTCATATTTTTTTCATGATCACATATTTTAGATAAGATATCATTTATCTAAAAAGTTAACTAATTCATGCAATTAAAAATTAATGTAATTACCCAACTAATGTATGCAATTACCCAACTAATTTATGCAATTACCTACGGATTTAAAACGAACTTTGTGGAAACAAAATTTTGAAATCGAGAGAGTATTTCAAGTACAGTGGCCGCGTTTTAATTGAATCACGTTCATACTATTTGATTTAAAAAAGCGGCTGGTTTTAATAGACGGCGACGACACAATTCCAACTTTTTTACTTTCCTTATATATATAATGTATAAGGAAAGTATTGTGACGGGGTCGAAAATTCGAATGCGAGTTTTCGACGGGAGAGCACGTTTCAAGCATCCCTGATCACGAATCAAACATTTTTGAAGTGATGTCTGTGTGTGTGTGTCAGTGAGTCTGTGGAGACTATAACTGACGAACGAATGGAACGATTCGAGCGAAATTTGGTACAAAAATCACAATCCTTAAACAATGGAAGTCTATTGTTTTTATACGCAATCGAATGTTCAGAACCCCCCTAAATTTTCGAGAGAAATTTTGAAAAAATCGTCAAAAAATCAAAACCTCTACTAAAGTTACGCAAATATACATTTCTTATGTAATTGTTCATTAGAAAACGATTGGCATAAATTTTAGAACGCTAACATGAATCGTTCTTGAGATATTGCACATTTTTCAAAAAAGTTATCAAAAAGTTATATAAAATAAAAAAAATATTTCTTATTGAGAAACATGTTCACTTTTCATATGTAATACCATGCGATACATTTGTTGACATCATTCTTGTGGATCTAGCTCGTTCCATTCATGAAAAAAGATACTTTGAGTAATACTTTTGTATTTGAACGCCAATAGTCATTTATCTGCTGTAAGGATAACTTATTTCTCCGTCTATAACGCTTGGCGAAATTTTGGCAACGAATTTGACGGAATGTCGCCAACTAGGCGACATTTTTAATTGTTGCCAAATTAACAAAAATCTCGCCAAATTGATAAAAATGACGCTAAATCAATGAAAATGACAACTAATTGAAGAAAATTCAATATCTTGGAAAGAATATAAGTATCTACTATAAGAATAGCATTTTTTTAACTGTAAAAGTAGTAAATTCATTGCATTATATAAGGGAAGTCATGTGTTGCCCACATCAGATTTTTATATGTAAAATGGAGGGTGCAAACAGTCAAAAGCAAGAATTGAATAGCGAATTTTCGAGAGAAACAGAAAACTCTGATTTATTTACCCTGCTGTTTAAATTCAAATATGCGGCGGGTTCTCTATGTAGAAGTATGATTACGTTCCATTTTTCTGCAAACTCCATTATTTGGCAAGCACCATCTTAAGGAATACAAGCACTGTGGTTTTCCAACTCTGTCCTCACTGTACCCATGTTCAACCGGAGTACGGGTACGTTAAATAAGTGGATCCGTAAGTCCTTCTGAGATGTTGACGGTAGAGGAAGGAGAATACGGTCCCTGTGGATGGCGCCCCAGTGGATTCTGGTCTAAATTCGGCGCGACTTCCCGACAGTCCTAACAGCTACCTTACACCTACAGGTAGGTCGGACGGTCTGGGTCGAAGAAAAAGAAGCACTGTGGTGCTCGTAAGCCCCAGTTTGCATACCTCTGATTTAAACTATACTGTAATTCTGACCCATAAAATTAATAAATACCCTTATCCGAAACTCTAACACTCAAAGTAGAGCTACACAATAATGCCCCTAGCTTCTGATATGGTTAATTTTTGTGATAGATAACAATCTGTAGTCAGAGTTTAAAAGAGTTTATCTCATATTTCTTCTTGAAATAATGTTTACTGTTGCATTTGTAAATGATGTATTTTTCATGTTGTAGAAGTAAACTCTTTTTTTCTGTCTGTAAATCATCCTTATTGGCAAATTCAGCGCAATATCGAGAGAGTTTAAAAACGTACTGCCAAGTTGACGATAATTTAATACCCGGTTTCTTTGACAATCCCTATCACTTTCTAGGGATTATTATTAACTTAATATTCTTAATTGAAAATATAGTGAGTTTCATGGACAGATACGTTTTGTTAGGGGTCTAGTGAATCGCAAATGAATTATGTTTCGTTGGAGGGCTTGCATGTGTCCGAGAATGTTAGAGCAACAAGTGCTGCAGCTGGGGGGGGGGGGGGGTAGGAAATCTGCTACATAACCATGGACGCCGTAATACAGCAGATTTAGCATCTAGTTACATAAGTTAATTTTATTTTTGTTATTTTATAAAAAACAGCGATTTTATATGTGTATGTTTAGGAATATAAAATGTTAGATTAATTGGGGAGGGGAAGGAAGTTTAATTTTCATAGTCATATAACCCCATAGTTCTATATATATATATACATATATATATTAGATATTATTCATGGTTATATAACCCCATAGTTTTATATATATATATATATATATCTTATAAATATCCTATGCAAGCCGAAACTTACAAAAAATTATGGCTTGTGGTAACATTGGATTTTTTAATTTAAATTGACTAAAGGTTTTTTTCTGTCAATGATTCCTCCTTAACAGCTGGCTTAATAAGGAATAATCGCGTGACTCTTTTTCCCATATATTTTGATACAATTGTGTTCTCTTCTATAGCAATGTATCGACTACCGGGACTGTCATCGCGACATAAAGCTTGCTTAACCGGGGAGAGGTGGTCACCCCCCGGCCAATTTTTGGTACATTGCTTTCACATTCATTCTATTCCTTTATGGACTGCCATATCTATATAAATAAAAATGAAAATCTGTCTGTCTGTCTGTCTGTCTGTCTGTCTGTCTGTCTGTCTGTCTGTCTGTTTGTCACACCATCACGGGAGAACGGCTGAACCGAATTTGATGAAATTTTGTGGGTAGCCCAGAAATAGCCCCACTTAAAATTATATCCGTGTTTTGAGTTTCTACGACCAGTGGTTCTCGAGATATTAGTAAAAAACGATATTTTCGATTGTCCCATCATCACGGAAAAACGGCTGAACCGAATTCAATGAAATTTGGTTGAATAGCCTTGAAATATCCCCCCATAAATTTTGTCCAAGTTTCGAGTTTCTAAGATCTGGGGTTGTCGAGATATTAATGAAAAACGGAACTTTTTCCTAGGAGTTCTACTCCCTAACTCCGTGGTTTATCCAAACGAAAAGCTTGAAAATCGTTTGAAAGTGAATTAAAATTTAATCTCTGAGTTTGATGGGAGATTTTTTGCGTTAATTAGTCACTTTCTGAAAACATGAATTGTTTGAAACATGATTTAAAGGGGAAATCTATCTCCATGGTTCATGGTTTATTTAAAACAAGCTTTTACGGAACAATGAGAAGTATAGAGAAATCAAAATCGTTATTTAATTTCGCAGTTTATGTTATAAGACATGACATATTTAACATGTTATAAGATTCTATCTTATATCATGTTACTCAGAAACGCAATTAAATTAAATCTGTCTGTTAATTTTAATAATTATTTTTTCGATTTGAATAATAAATAAATGGATATAAAAATATATTTTAGAAAAGAACGATTTGATTTTTCTTATAGCATTTTTGACTGGATAATATCAATTACGGTCTTCAGGTTTAAAAATTATTATTATTTATATATTCGGGGATTATTGATTCAAGGATTATTGATATTTTCAAGTTATTATGCAATTATTTTATTATGACAAAAATTGTTTAAACTCATATATTGTATGTTGTACGAATCTTCTACAAATACACGTGTATATCTTTTAATCTACGAGAATATAAGTAGTACAGGTATATTGACATATGTTTTGATATATATTGGCATATATTGGAATCAATTACGACCTTTTGGTATAAAGAGTACGGATATTATTGATGTTTTCAATTTATTACGTCATCTCTTTTATTTTGGCAAATATTTTTGAGACGCATATTGTAATACGGGTAATCTTCTACTAACACATTGGCATATTTTCTGATCTGCTTAATTATATAATTATTACGGGGTTGCATATATTCATTCAATTCCTATTTTTTCTTCTGTAAATTTGCTTACAAAAGGGGGCAGGATGTTTTATTCTTCAGATCTGATCGTGAAGATAATTTTGCATAGTGAGAACATATATTCTTAAACTTCTCTTTAGGAGCAATAAATTTAATATTTTAACAGAATTTGCACATGATTGCGAACTTTAAGTTTCTTTAAATTATACACTCCGTACGAATAACGGGTGTGCTGTTAGTGGTTAATGAATTTTAACATTTTAGGAGGATATATCATGTTGCTCGGCATCGCAATTAAATTAAATGTGTTTGTTAATGTTTTTATTATTTTTTTTCGATTTAAATAATAAATAAATGGATAAATGGATATAAAAGTATATCTTATGAATGGACGGTTTGATTTTTCTTTTAATTATATTAATTGCTGACTGCGTACATCAATTTCATTTATTTTGGCAAAGAGTTTTCAAGCTTATATCGCATTTAGCTACTAAACTGATATATTGAAACAGGAAAAGAGTAGAGCGGGTATATCTTCTAATACAATTGTAGTGTTTTCATTTAGTATATTGAAACGGGATAAGAATATTTCATTCAGATCTGCAAATTCAAAGCTACGAATTTGGAGAGATATCGCTAATTTGACAACTTTTCTTAAACTTTGCCAAATTGACGGAAATGTCGCCAAATTGATATAAACGACACACAAACAGCTGCCATAAACCTTCGGGTTGGTCGTGTGGCTTGGGTCTTCTACATATCAATGAAATTTTTTTTTGTTTTGTTAGAAGAGAGTACTGAAATGATGTTTGGTTAGCATTTATCTGTCAGACCAACCATCCTACTTAGTAATACATTTAGCGAATTTTTAAAATGTCACCAAATTGATAAAAATGTTTTCAAATCTATAAAAATATCTTGAAATTGATAAAATTGCGCTACATAAATGATATTAATTGTTTTTTGTTAGGGGATAGTATTGTGATGATATTTCGTCAATTTGTCGCAAAGTGGAACTGTCAGTTCTACAGTCCCACTTGGCGATAAATTTGGCGATTTTTTAAAATGTCGCTAATTTGACGAAACTGTCGCCAAATGTTCCATAGAAATATAACTATTTAGACGATATTTTTTCTACCAATTTATTTGAAGCAAATGATATCATGTCGCTTAGCAACGGATTTAAATCCCAATGTGTTTATGCGGCAGACGATTTTTATTAAATCCTTTCCGATTTGAATAATGAAGATATGTATATAAAATACATTTCATTGCCATTTCATTTTGGACTGGATAATATCTATTATACTCTTCAGGTTTAAACATTATTATTATCGATATTTTGCGGAATTATTGATTCAGGGATTATTGATATTTTTAAGTTATTACGCCATTGTTTTATTGCGGCAAAAATTGCTGACACACGCATATTGTACGTTGTACGAGTAATCTTCTAGGAATGCACGGGTATATCTTCTAACCTACGAGAATATAAGTAGTACAGGTATATTGGCATATATTTTGACATATATTGGCATATATATTGGAATCAAGTACAGTCTTCTGGTATGAAGATTAAGGGGATTAATTATATATTCAATTTATTACGTCGTCTGTTGTATTTTACCAAAAAACATTTGTGACTCATATTGCAAAACGGGTAATCTTCTACTAATAATCGGACATTATAAGTAGTACGTGTATATCTTCCCATATAATTTTAGCACTTTAATTTTGACATATATTGGAATAAATGACTGTCTTCAGATTTAAAGATTACGGGTTTATTGGTATTTTCAATTTATACATGTAATCTACTAATACAGGTTATATTTTCTAATATTCGCGTATATAATTAGTACGGATCCCATACAATTGTAACGCTTTTATTTTGCATATATTGATTCAATTCCATATTTTTTTTTATATTTGCTTATATAAGGGGTCCAAGATGTTTTATTCTTCAGATATGTCCATGAAGATAATTTTATATAGCGAGAACAGAGATTCTTAAACTTCTTTTTAGGAGCATTATATTAAATATTTTAACAGAATATTTTGATTAAACATGTCATTTAGTATACTATAAGAATTTGGGCATGATTATGAATTTCAAGTTTCTTTAAATTATACACTCCGTACGAATAACGGGTGTGCTGTTAGTGGTTAATAAATTTTAACATTTTAGGAGGATATATCATGTTGCTCGGCATCGCAATTAAATTAAATGTGTTTGTTAATGCTTTTATTATTTTTTTTCGATTTAAATAATAAATAAATGGATAAATGGATATAAAAGTATATCTTATGAATGGACGGTTTGATTTTTCTTTTAATTATATTAATTGCTGACTGCGTACATCAATTTCATTTATTTTGGCAAAGAGTTTTCAAGCTTATATCGTATTTAGCTACTAAACTCATATATTGTGTTTAGCCAATAAATTCATATAGCCGATTGTTGAAACAGAAAAAGAGTAGAGCGGGTATATCTTCTAATACAATTGTAGTGTTTTCATTTAGTATATTGAAACGGGATAAGAATGTTTCATTCAGATCTGCAAATTCAAAGCTACGAATTTGGAGGGATATCGCTAATTTGACAACTTTTCTTAAACTTTGCCAAATTGACGGAAATGTCGCCAAATTGATATAAACGACACACAAACAGCTGCCATAAACCTTCGGGTTGGTCGTGTGGCTTGGGTCTTCTACATATCAATGAAATTTTTTTTTGTTTTGTTAGAAGAGAGTACTGAAATGATGTTTGGTTAGCATTTCTCTGTCAGACCAACCATCCTACTTAGTAATACATTTAGCGAATTTTTAAAATGTCACCAAATTGATAAAAATGTTTTCAAATCTATAAAAATATCTTGAAATTGATAAAATTGCGCTACATAAATGATATTAATTGTTTTTTGTTAGGGGATATATAGTATTGTGATGATATTACGTCAATTTGTGGCAAAGTGGAACTGTCATTTCTACAGTCCCACTTGGCGATAAATTTGGCGATTTTTTAAAATGTCGCTAATTTGACGAAACTGTCGCCAAATGTTCCATAGAAATATAACTATTTAGACGATATTTTTTCTACCAATTTATTTGAAGCAAATGATATCATGTCGCTTAGCAACGGATTTAAATCCAATGTGTTTATGCGGCAGACGATTTTTATTAAATCCTTTCCGATTTGAATAATGAAGATATGTATATAAAATAAATTTCATTGCCATTTCGTTTTGGACTGGATAATATCAATTATACTCTTCAGGTTTAAACATTATTATTATCGATATTTTCCGGAATTATTGATTCAGGGATTATTGATATTTTTAAGTTATTACGCCATTGTTTTATTGCGGCAAAAATTGCTGACACACGCATATTGTACGTTGTACGAGTAATCTTCTAGGAATGCACGGGTATATCTTCTAACCTACGAGAATATAAGTAGTACAGGTATATTGGCATATATTTTGACATATATTGGCATATATATTGGAATCAAGTACAGTCTTCTGGTATGAAGATTAAGGGGATTATTTATATATTCAATTTATTACGTCGTCTGTTGTATTTTACCAAAAAACATTTGAGACTCATATTGCAAAACGGGTAATCTTCTACTAATAATCGGACATTATAAGTAGTACGTGTATATCTTCCCATATAATTTTAGCACTTTAATTTTGACATATATTGGAATAAATGACTGTCTTCAGATTTAAAGATTACGGGTTTATTGGTATTTTCAATTTATACATGTAATCTACTAATACAGGTTACCATACAATTTTAACGCTTTTATTTTGCATGTATTGATTCAATTCCATATTTTTTTTTATATTTGCTTACATAAGGGGTCCAAGATGTTTTATTCTTCAGATATGTCCATGAAGATAATTTTATATAGCGAGAACAGAGATTCTTAAACTTCTTTTTAGGAGCATTATATTAAATATTTTAACAGAATATTTTGATTAAACATGTCATTTAGTATACTATAAGAATTTGCGCATGATTATGAATTTCAAGTTTCTTTATATTATATACTCCGTACGAAGAACGGGTATGCTGCTAGTATATATATATATATATATATATATAAGAATTTTATTTTACTTGTATTATAAATACCAGTGTTATTTTTTATTCAAAAAGGTCTCTACAGCATATATATATATATATATATATATATATGTGTGTGTATATGTATATATATATATATATATATATATATATATATATATATATAATCACTAGGAATTATCGTATCAAAATTTATTTGAATTACTGTATTTATTAAGGAAAATAGATCAAGAGCTCAGAAACAGACGCACATACATTATTGAAGATGGTTGATTCGTTCTCAAAAGTGTTCAAAAGTATAAATCCATCGAAATCTAACTGTCGGAATTTTGATTCTTTAGTTTGATTGGCAATACTTTCCCTTTGCATTTGTTATTTATCGCGGGAAATGAAATATTTCAGCATATTTTAGAGCGACCTTAGCAACATATAGAGTCTGTTATTTTGAGCGAGGGTTGAAGACAAATTTGTAGGCATTCTTTGAATTTTTGCAGGTAGTTAAATCACTGCAGTAATTAATGTAACGTCTTTTAATAGTAATAGCTGGCATAAAGGGAGGCGACGACCATGAACATTTTCTTTAAAGCGGAAAATTAACATCTTTAAGACTTACTGGGTAATCAAGTAAAAAGTGTACTTAATTTGTTTTCTGGATGTGTGGGTCCGATAACGGACACGTAAATATATGGACATTCATGCATTACACGACTGCATTTAAAAAAATCTGATGTGAGCAGCACATGACTTTCCCTGCAGACTTATATTAACGTTCTCTTTATTTTAATTAAATTTATTTCACTTTTAATTCAATTTTCGTTCTCATTCGGTAACCTGGCTTATTTTCAAAGGTGGCGTAGGGAAAGTACGAAAAACTAAAATATCTCGAGAACGGCTAGTTCTAGTGTAATGGGGTTGGTCTTATTCTTTTCGTCTTTAAAAATTACGTATTAAATCAGCATTTAATGGATATATTTGAGCATACCCAGTTCTTTAGTTTAGATTTGGACGATTTTTGCGGGCCATTTTTTTCCGAATCATACCAAAATCTAATCAGCACCAGTGTAACCCACAAATGACTCATCTACCGAATTTCGTGAAATTCGGTCCATTAGTTTTTCAGTTAGAGTGAATACAAGCTTTTGCGGGCCATTTCGTTAAAAAGGCGGGGTTTTTTTTATCCCGAATCGTACCCAAAACTAATCAGCACCAGACTCGCTCACAAGTAACTTACCCACCAAATTTTGTGAAATTCGGTCTATTAGTTTTTTAGTTAGAGTGGATACAAAATCTGCACAGACAGACAGACACACAGACGTCACGCTAAAAATAGTTTTTTCGTATTCTAGAGGTCTCGAAACGTATAGATCCGTCGAAAACTCGAGTTGCGATTTTCGGCATGATTCCAATACTTTCCCTATACATTACCATGTATTGCAGGGAAAGTAATAAAAAACGGCGATTAACTTTTCATCTTACTTAATATAGGAAGATGTGTGTGTGTATGTGTGTGTGTGTTTCTGCCTCTGTGTGTGTGTGTGGCGGGATATCTAAGCCTCGTACAGCTATGGACTTTAGTACACAGATATTCAGGACTGGAGTAGGTACACCTCAACGTCATTTTTTTCATTTTCGAGTTAGTTTTATAGTTATTTTATGTTTTAGCCCGATTAACAACATTTTTGGGCTATATTTACACATATTGGTTCCTTAGCGATCGAAAATGTTATCACAGAGTTTCGAAATCTTGTGAATTTTTAAAAACATACTTTTTGTGCGTTTTATACCTCTTCGATTTTCATATTGCGTTTTAAGATATTGATGTGCCATTTGACATTTATTATTAAACAGCAGCCTTTTAAAATATTACAGATTGCTCCAGAAAAAAATAATTTTCTCAACCAATCTATTGATTTATTATAATTTTTTATGCTCGTGATGCCATACAATTATTTGATCATCCTAGCTTTCAGCATTAATGTCCGGACCCTTCCTCTCTAGACCTCTAGCGCCATCTATTAGCAAATACGTTTAATAAGCCTGCTGTTGGTGGGTGAACTGATTACTAGTAAGCATTACATCGGATTGAAAACTATGAATTATTTGTCGAACACAAAATGGGTATGGCAGCTTGCACGCATCATTCCTCAGAAAATATTCAACCCAAATCAGGATTTTTGTTATCTAACCATACTTCAGGAGGAATCGCTCATTATGAACCAAAATCAATTTGTATGTAAAATACATTTCTCTTTTATTTTGTTGCAAAAATCTTTCACAAAATTTTCGAAATTTCAACAGCATAATCTCTTAAAAATATATTTGGAACTACAAAACATAACAAAAAAAAATTAGGTTCACTTTATAGACTCTAACATTAATTATTCACTCGAAAATTTTCCTGAACGGTATTGAGAAGTTTGAGAATTACATTACGCAATGCCAAATAATCACATTCTGAAAAAGAAAAATTACTTTAGTTAGTTTAAGTTATTTTTTTATCATTTTCCCAGCACATGGCCTAAGGCATTATGTAGAAGACCCAGACCGTCCGTTTCATCCTAAGACTTGAGCCACCATTTGGACGGTTGGGACTAAGGCATTGTGTGTTATAACTCCAGTAATTATAAGAATTAATATGTGCTAATAATTTTCAAATGCTCAGCAAAGTTTATATTTTCACACACACACCATTAAAATTGCCATACAACATTGCCATAAAAATTTGCGCACCAAGAAATGATTCTGGAATCGTGGCGAAATTTGGCATGAAGGTACGTGTCAAACAGATATGCAAATGATTAGAAATACAACGTAATTGCGTGCTGGAAAATGACACCAGAGGGAGTTGAAAATCAAAAGTTTATAGGCTAAATGCTACACCTTTCTGTTGCGTCAACTAGTAATAGCAGCTACTTTGCTAACACTAGCGACACCTAGATATAATTCTCAAACCATTGTGGCATTTTCAAGCGTTTTATCCATAGGAGTTTTATCTCCTTCATTCTAACTCCACGATTATCACATATAATCAAAATTAAACCATTTCTCGAGTAAATAAGCTGCTGCCAACTTCAAAATACAAACTTTTAAATAATATTTATGAAATTTTTTTAAAGAATAACATGGCTATAAATCTTAAAAAGATACATATTTCTTACTTACCTTGCAATACTTGACAATGTATAGGGACAGTATTGGAATCATGTCGAAAAGGGCAACTCGAGTTTTCGACGAATATACACGTTTTGGAATCTCCAGAATACGAAAAAACTACTTTTAGCGTAACGTCTATGTGTGTATATGTGTGTATGTCTGTCTGTGCAATGTATCTATCTACTCTAACTCAAAATATAATTGTCCAAATTTCATAAAATTTTATAGGCAGGTCATTTGTCGGTTACCCTGGTGCTGATTAGATTGTGGTATAATTCGAGACAAAAAAAAACCTGCATTTTTTTGCTTAATGACCCTCAAAA
Organism: Amaurobius ferox; assembly: GCA_951213105.1. Taxonomy (NCBI): domain Eukaryota; kingdom Metazoa; phylum Arthropoda; class Arachnida; order Araneae; family Amaurobiidae; genus Amaurobius; species Amaurobius ferox. Next base: position 42,628,119 of record OX578138.1, read on the forward strand.
ACCGTATGTATTCTTTCTATCTAAAAACTAATTGAACCAAATTTCACAAAATTTATTAGATAAAGTCACGTCTGGGTTATTCTGATGCTGATTAGATTTCGGTACGATTAAAATAAATAAACCTGCCTCTCAAATACTAATCATCCGAATTTCGTGAAATTTTATAGCTAAGTCACCTGTGGATTACCCTGTTGATGATTTGATTTTGGTACGATTCGGGAAAAAAGAATCTGCTTTTTTTTGTGAAATGATCAACAAAAATCGTCAAGATCTACGTATGCTCACACAACGTATGCTCACATAACGTATACTCAAATGTATCAACGTATTCCCTATTCATACTAAAATATAAGCAGCACCAGAGTAATTCATAAGTAATTAGCCTACCAACTATTAAGGAATGGCATCGAGTAATCTTTAATTAAAGTGAAAAACATCGCCAGCTCCTCAAAATTTCAAAACCTTTAGCATCTCAAGGATGGTAATAATAAATGGTAAATAATGGTAATAATGAATGGTAATAATAAAACAAGCTTTAAATTATTACATTATATTTTAGATTTTGATGATTTTTGCTGGATGTGCAGATTCTATGTTTCCGAATTGTATCAAAATCTAATCAGCAGAGTAACTAACTCACTAGTGACTTATTTACCAAATTAAAAAAAAATGTTGAACAGTTTTTGAGCTAGAGTGGATATATACATTGTATAAACACACACACAAACGTTACGTTAAAAATAAGTTTATCGTGTCCTAGAGTGCCTAAACAGTGTATTTCAGTCGAAAACTTGAGTTCCGATTTTCGACACGATTTTTATATTTCCCCTATGCATTGCCATCTATAATAGGGAAAATAAGAATCTAAATTGGACAAACATTGTTTTTCTCATTAAAATACTATAAATTTAAAGTTGCCTGCTATGCAGAACTTCAGCAATTCTTTATTAAGAGTTAAAATTTATTAAGAATAAATACATTTTTTGAAAAGTAGTTTAATTTAAAACATCCCCAATGGAAAATATCGATAAGAATATTTCATTCCATTCCATTTTCTCTAAATAAATCACTTTGACAGTCACGTCTTAATTCACTCCACTAATTGAACTGTAAATGTCCATACTAATTTCATTAATGGAATTGTAATTAACTGGAGACTGGCGCATTATTTCATTCTCTCTGCAATTACTATAGATTCGAATTAACAATAATGGAAGCCTGAGGCATTCATATTTTAACAAGAATATGAAGAATTTAAGCATAGAATATATTTTGTTGAATAAGAGTTTCTTTGTATTAATTAACTGGAATGTATGGTTGAGAAAATATAATAATGTCATATTTTATAAATGCACTTTAAATCTTAATGAACTATTCTAATTTATGAGTCTAATTTACTTAAAAATCTGAAATTCTTATATTAAGTCGTAAATGAGTCGTATTGTACAGCTGAGATCTTGAATGGTATTATGAAGAATTTATGCATTGAAAATATTTTGCTAAATAGCAGTAATTTTGTATTAAGTAAATTGAATATATGTTGGAGAAAATATAAAAATGTAATATTTTATAAATGCACTTTAAATCTTAATGTACTATTATAATTTATGAGTCTTATTTACTTAAAAATCTGAAATTTTTATATCAAGTCGTAAATGACTCGTAATATACAGCTGAGATCTTGAAGAGTAATATGAAGTATTTATGCATGGAAAGTATTTTGCTAAATCGCAGTATTTTTGTATTAATTAATTTGAATGTATGATTGAGAAAATATAATAATATAATATTTTATAAATGCACTTTAAATCTCAATGTACTGTTTTAAATAATACGTCTTGTTTAACAAAAATCTAAAATCCTTATATTAAGTCGCAAATTTTAATATTGTAGAGCTAAGATCTTGGAGAGTGAACAGGTGAGCGAAAGTGAATAAGGTGTTATAATCTCGCAAGTTGATATTTTAATATAAATTCGTTTGATGTTAGGGGTTACGAAGGGGAAAAGTAATAGAACTTGCTTTTGTTTATCTTCCATACCCGTTCACCTAGAGTGCGGCATGTAACTGCACAATCCTCATCTCCTTTAACATGTGTGTGTGAACTCGAGTTTATAAATAAAACTTAATTACTGCCAATTGGTGTATTTTTCAAAATTTGTCGACATTTTGCGTCTGCAATTTTTTTACACATCTTTACGCTGCTTTTAAAATGATAGTTTATAGTATGGTAATTAAATTTTAAAATGCTTCTGTTTACATTTAAATAGGTTAAATTATAAATCTGACAAATTTAGTCCATGTTTTGAGTTTCTAAGACCAGAGGTTCTCGAGATATTAATGAAAAACGAAACTTTCATTTGTCTCATTATGGGATAACGACTGAAGCGAATTTAATGACATTTTGTGGGTAACCTTGAAATATTTTAACAAATTAATATTATAGGAATCTGTGGCGCAGTAAACAAAACAAGTTGTAAAGTACAATGCAAAGCGCATTCTTATCTTTAACATAAACATTTATTTAAATTATTTAAACCATGGCTGTTGTATTGTAAATCATTGATCGTTATAACATTTGAACACATTGCGTTGTTTGCCGCTATTAAAACCCACCTTTATTTTATCTTCAGTGCGAGTTTCTATAATAGATTATTATTAACACAATACTACTCAATTAATTGCACTATTGTTAACTTTACGAATAAAATCATTTATTCAGAACATTATCATAATTATTAAATTCATTACAACAATTATATATTATTTGCGGAGGAGAGCTGACGTGTGAGACCAGTTATGTAAAAAAGGCCTAAACTGCATTAATGACCATATATAATACTTGTCTCGCACATACCTGTTGGTTGTCTTTAGACCACAGCTCGTACTTTGTTTCTGTTGCATTTCGGACTCTGCTGTTGAAGTTCTCTTAGGACATGGGCATTTCGTTTCTGTCTCACTCGTCGAAGTGTATCTCAGGGAATTTCTGTTGGCATTCTGCTCTCTTGCTGGGACTGTGGCTCTGCTGTTCTTTTGCTCTGCATCTCTTAATTCAATCTCGCTCAGTGATCTCTCATTGTATTCTCATATCTTATATCTAGAACTTTTCACATGTTATCACCTCTTTTCGTCAGAGGTCTGACACGCCTCTTTGGCTCTGATTGGCCGACCTTGGGCAATGCACCCAGACATCTTACCATTGGTAACATCTTTCTCGTGGCTTCACCTCAGCATCTCAGATTTTATGGTCTATCTGACCTCTCGGGTCAAGGAGCAATAATACTGGCGTCTTTACGGCTGAAGCATTGTTTGCTATTGCAGAATACCATAAATAAAGAACATAAAACTGCCTCACCTAACTTTGGTGTGAAATCTATTCCTGCACTTATTCTGGCCTCACAGATTCAAAAATCGATTATTAGCTGTTAATAAGGAGCTTTTCGTGATTTTCTTTAAAATACAAAATTTACTACGATTTTCTGTTGAGTAGAATAGATTTATGCTCAAAGCGTGAGGTGTTATCTAAAAATGTTTATTTTCTTAAAATGAAGTTGATATTGCATCGTCGTATTTTCTATATTAACGCGTGTGTCTGTGGCAAATTTACTATAAAGCTATTGAAGCATTATAGTAAAAGCTATTGAAGCTTCATAGTAAAGATTTATAATAAAAGCTATTGAAGTTTTATAATAAAAGCTATTGAAGCTTTATAGTAAAGCTTTATATTAAAATTTGTTGCATCTTTATAGTAAAAGCTGTTGCAGCTTTATAGTAAAAGCTTTTGAAGCTTTGTAGTAAAAACTATTGAAGCTTTATAGTAAAAGCTATTGACGCTTTATAGTAAAGATTTATAGTAAAAGCTATTGAATATTTATAGTTCCTGTACCCTGACAAAGCAGCGGTCCTCTGGAAACCAGTTTTTTTAAAGTATTTTGAAACCTATTCCTTACTTCCCTGAAACCTATTCCTTACTTCGAAACCTATTCCTACATATATAAGCAATATATGTGTGATATAAAAATTTTATTGGTTGCTCACAGGAGTATATGTTATTGGTGGTATGGTGCTACATGAACCTATTTAATAGTATGGTGTTTGAATTTCACTAAACTTAGATGTACCCAAATTGTTAAAGGTTACAAACCCCTGTCTTAAACTAATTGTTAAATATAATAATTCAATGATCAAAGAGTTCATAAAGAAGTTATAATATTCTCAAAACTCTGACGTTCCCACATTACAATGGACTGCCGCACCAGAGGAACTAACAAAACTCGCTAACACTCTGACGGTAGATCTTTAATACCTTTTATAGAGAATAACAGAGTGTCAATGATAGAGAATAATATAGCGTCAATGACAGAGAAAAATAGAGCGTCAATGATAGAGATTAATAGAGCGTCAATAGCTTTGAGAATAATAGCTTATATAGAGAGTAATAAAGTTTTTATAGAGAATAATAGAGAATAAAAAAATCGCGAAAATCGTCATTTCCTGTTCCTAATTCTTAAAACTTTTCAAAAAATCATGGAAATCAAATTTTGCCAGGTTTATCGCCATGGTCATGTGTTAAAACAACTGGCCTTCACTGAAAAAACAGTTGGTATAAAATATCAAAAATTTGTATTTCTTAGGAAAAATTTGAATAGCACATTAAAAGAGATGTCAGACAACCGCATCCATCTTGAAGGCACGTGAAGGCGATTTAGAACTTTTAGTTAATCAAGGAGAAATTTTCAGTTAATCAAGGATATTCTAAAATGCTAGAAATATTAATCAAAGCACGATTTTTGACTGAAAGTCGCATCATTAATAAGACATATGTCCCAAAAACCATGCTGGATTAATTTAAAATCCTCTCTATAAAAATAAGGTGTTTTTTTTTTTCTTTTTGTTAGTTAAAGCAGTAATATATATTTTAAAGCAGTATATTACTGCGTGGAAAGCAGTAATATTTTCCCGGTGAGTTAATTTATTTTTTTTTTAAAGTATTGTAATAAGCTAGCAGTTAAGACAGGGGAGTATAATACTTTTATATTTATATGTTGTTGCGAACATTCAATGTTCAGTTTGGAGCCTCCTCTATCGTCTGTCTCGAAGGTCAGGAGAAAAAAATACAGTACATGACGTCAATATAACGGGAGGAAGACGTGAATCCAGGGTTGCCAGATTTGGCGATTTAGTGCCAATTTGGCAATTTTTTACGACTTCTGGAATGTTCCAGAAACTTCTCATACATATATTTCCAGAAGTTTCTATGGAGAGACTATATGAAGGACTCGCCCCTCCGTTACAGTACGGTTGACGAATGGACGTGACACGAGCTACAGTGGACTGTGATTTATGTCAATGTTTGTGATTTTTGTGAATGTTTATGTTGCCAGGGTTTATATTGCTTCTGCCGCTGTACGAGAAATGCCTGGTGTTTTCGCCAATGTACGACGATCACTACGTCGCAGGTGTGAGGCCTGCATTCATGTTGGCGATTGTTATTTTGAGCAGTTTCTGTAAGTTATCCATTACAATTTGTTTTGTAGTTTATTTCTTCGATTTCTTGTTTTGAGTAGTTTCTGTAAGCTGTTAGTTAAAATGCATTCTGTAATTTCCACACTTTCTTCATATCTTCTCTGTCATTCTTGTATTCCATCATTTCATGCAACAATACGTGTTAACACCTAGTGCTCAACCGCTTGAGTTACGACCATGCATTGTATGACGAAAACTGCTTTTTATAGATATGTTCTATCACCCCTTAAAGTTCTGCCTCATCGTTTTGAATCACCCTATATATATAATATATATATATATATATATATATATATATATATATATATATATATATATATATATATATATATATATATATATATATATATATATATATATATATATATATATATATATATATATATATATATATATATATATATATTAGAAAAATGTAATAATAAAAAATTCAAGCAATATCAACATCACCATAAAAGCAAAACTACGACCATGATGCCGATAAGAGGAAAGAACAGCACCATCCCAAATTCGATGATTTATCAGAATTAAATTCATCTTCAGGTCTGAGTATTTAATTCTAATTAACCCAAACAAATGTAAGTTTCAGATTGAGCAATAGTACATTACTATAAATACTCCAACTCAGAATACAGGCATGAAAAAATGAATATAAGAAAATTTGTATTACCATTTGGGATGAACCCTTCTTTCACCACGTGTATACACGATCAACCTCAACAACATTTATATATATATATATATATATATATTAATCTAAAACTGGAATTCCTACTGAATATCTTTAATGTTTATCCTGTATATATCTATCTTTTGTAGTTTAGAAGATATTGCGAGTGAAATTATCAAAGTGGAGCAAAAAACTCGATCGGACAAAAACACTCTATTCATGTTTAAAGTTTAGAATATTATATAATAAAATTTATTTTTAGATATTCAAAATTATTGGTACTCTAATGCCAATAAAACAAATATAAATTGTTTACATTTTTATCTCTCGATTTTTTAGTCCAAGATTTTTACACCTTTCCTAACGCTGCGATTTCGACTGGACGCCCCGATAGTAGACGATATTCACCTCAAAAAGATGGCAGCATAAACTTATCGATGGGGGTGGATTAGAACACGAAATATTGAAAATAAAATTAATTTCATATCACTACCTTTTATTGCCTATGAGATATCCTAATTATTTTCTCGTAAAGACTCCGTATAATTTAACCATGGGTTAACGCATAGAATATAAACGAAATAATGATTGAGAGTAGCAGTTAATCAATTTGCGTTTTAAAATTCATGTTTGCATAAATGGAATTATGTACACAGAAGTTTCAGGGTATTTCCAGAAAAATTAATTAGCTTTTAATGTAAAATCTTTAGAGTAAAATGGATGCAAATTCCCTCACTTTCTTTTAAGTACACTTTACTTTAAGAGGGGTATAAATCATGTTGGCAGTTTAGGAGGTACAAAGTGCTTCAATAGAAAGTTATTTCTTATTAGATTACACTTAGTAAACTCACTTTCTAATAATCCCTCACTTTTGAATATGTGTATTGATTCAATATATTAAATATGTCATGCTGAGTTTACTATCTATTAATAAAGTACAGAGAGATGATGATCTATTACATATATGATCTATTAAATATATATGATGACTATCTAGAACCTCTAAACATTAACCAAAGACATGAAAACACAATGGAAATATTAATTAACTGTAGTTTAACTGGACTCGACTTTCTCGTACTAGAATCCATTTTTAAGTAACGTGTAATTTGTTTTGACTTTGTACATTCTGTCTGTCTGTCTGTCTGTTAGCACGATAACTGCCGTAAAAATGACTTTATCAAAATGCAATTTTAGTATGTTTTTCAGACGGTCTGTGGGATCTATGGGAATATAAATGAATGATATCACAAAATTAGTTTTGGATTAAACCCGGGATGAAAAAATGAAATACATTGAACTCTATGGGATCTAATTTTTCAAACATTTTTAAGCGAATTTATAATTCACAAATTGCTTCGAAGATCTTAGGAGATATTCAAATTATCCCATAAAATATATAAAAAAAAATTCAGTAAAATATGTTCGATAGTTTTTTAAATTGAAATTATTTAATATAGGGAGAACAACAAATTCAATTAAGTTCTAACTCTTGTTATATCTTCCAGAAAAAAAGAGATATATTATATAATAAATATTTTTTCAAGAGTTGAATTACTTTATATGTAGAAGAAATTTTACATTTTAAAATAAATATGGTAGATAACAATTTTTTAAACTTTTAAATAAAATAAATTGTTATAGTATTGCGATGAATGAAACGATTGTAAAAATGTTAATAAATGAAATGCTGCTTTTATACAGAGGCGATTTATATTTCGATGACGTCATTTGAATAAAGTTAATTTATTTTCGATTAAGTTTTCAAATATAATAAATTAATGTAGCATTATGATAATTTTAAAAATATTACCGACGAATGTATCGCATTTTAGAGATGTTTAAACCAGGCAATTTATATTTCAATGCCGCCATTTAAATGAAGTTCATTTTCTTTCATGACGTTTTCAAATATAATAAATTAATGTAGTATTGTGATAATTTTAAAAATATTACCGAGGAATGTATCGCATTTTGAGATGTTTATATAAAATTGCATTGAAGTTGGAAAGTGTTTCATAACCAATGCTTTATGCATGATTGATCTTTCTTGCTATTTATTTATTGCAAATTTTGCAAGAAAAACTTTGAGAAATCGATATCGTTGATCAAAATGATCACAATTAGAAAAATTACACTTCATATTAAAGAGCTTGAAAAAATGTTTCGATTGATATCCAGTTTGATAATGTACCCCTTGAGCATATAACTTGATCTCCTCCCCCTCGGGTGCTAATAAAGTCATGAACACAAAAATTGCATCTCGGCTATTTTTCACTACAATGATTGAAACTCTTAAGTTTCGTGACCATTGAGCCATAAATTACCACTTTTATGCATAATTATGTCAAATTTTGTCTTATGCTGCCATATTAAGGATATATAAAAGTTCGATTAAATATATATATATATATATATATATATATATATATATATATATATATATATATATGTATATATATATATATATACAGGGTGTCCTAAAACATTGATCTCGGCTTTTATTCCTTAAATGGTGATCTTAGACATATATAATAAATTACAAAGTTGCGTAAAAAAGGTACAGAATTTTATGAAATTGATAAAAATTTTCAGGGGATTAAATTTGAAGAAATACAAAATTTAAATTTCTATACGACCTCCGAGCAAAAACATTTCCAATGAGCAAAATGCGCCCCATACATTAATAAGGTGATGTACAAAATTTCAGCATTACATCATAAAAAGTCCCAGTGATGTAAATGTTTACAGCAAGAGTGCAAATGACGCAACTCAGAAATACATCATAGGCAAATAGTATCTGCCTCTTATCTTTAATGAATCTTTGGCATGGACCGAAAACATTTTGATTAAGCTTTGTAATCTTTGTGTAAAGTTATATATATATATATATTTATTGCTATATATTTAATAACGACTAATAAAAATATAAGACCATGAACATGCCTGTTTGATTTGCAGGTTTCAATTATCGATTTAAATAATAAAGGAATGACACATCAGTGGATTTTAAACGTCATTTTATAAAAACATCCATCAAACGTACATATAATTTAAAATCCAGAGTGCTTTTGGGTATCATCATACCCTTTCTTAGTGGCGTTAAATAAAAAATCATGCTAACATGCTTAAATACTTTCCACCAACGGCAAGTTGCATTTATATGTGACATTGTATTTATATGTGACACACAATTTTACATTTTTAATAGGTAACAAGTTTTTGCAATTGTCAACAATACGTGACAATGGTATACTGTCATATTTTTTATTGCTGAATTTTACCATAAAAAACTACTTGTATGTTTTAATATCAGTCTTAATTTCGCTCAATGCAATATTCAAACCCTTTACTCGTAATTTTATATAATCCTGTAGAATAGACAAAGATGTGTGATCCTTACTATGATCTAAAACGTCTTGATTTTGATTCACAAAGTGCCAAATTTTATTCAGATGTTTTGGTCTTATGCCATATATCAAATTTTTTATCCAACCCGGTGGTATATTCCTATCGCTCTTGTTAACTCGAAAAAATTCCTTTGTTGTGAAATGCAGAATTTGTTGTGAAATGCAGAGGGAGGACATCGGGAATTGCGATTGCGATAGTATGAAAAGTTATATTGAGCCAACTTTGAAACATGTTATTACAGGTAATTTAGATATAATACGTTCCGCGGACTTGAGAGAGCTTATGAAAAAAGGAACTAAATATAGATTTCAGGAGAATTTGAAAGTAATCGAAAATTTCACTGGGGATGTAGATAACTTTATTTATAAAATGGCAGTTAAATACAGCCTTCCTATCTCAACTTTCAACGAATGGAAATATCAAGTGATTAAAGCATTTAACATGTGTTACTGGGAGAATACTGATAATGTACATCGTGAAAGATTTGGTGTCGGGGAGATAGGGGAATTGCAGGATAGGTATATAGTAACTTACGTTGATAAAGTGACGTCCAATTATGCCATTACATGCAGGAAAATCTATCATAGTAATTTGTTGGAACATTATAGGAATGACACTATGTATAAACCTCTGGACGAGGTCCTCTGGACGATTAGTCCTCTGGACGAGTCGGACGGTCTGGGTCTTCAACTATGTATAAACAACTGAGTATATCTAGAAGATCAATCGAAAATCGTATAATAGCAATCTATAAAAAAATTGGATATGATCTGAAATAACTGCGATTTCCTTACTTAACCCTCATACCAAAATTTCATGAGAAAGCTATAAAATTCCGACCGGTAACCGTCGGATATAAAACATATTTAAAGCCGGCTAATGATAAATTACTTAAAATCTTAAAATCTGTAATTCCCATTATAAGAAACAAGAAGCTCATATTGTATCGAATAGTTTTGAAGTTAAAAAAGCGCTGGAAAAAGTGACAGATGAAGTATACTATAAAAGTTACGATTTTCCAGATCTTTTTAACAATATAAACATAAATGACCTTTTCGATATTTTAATGATGGCTTTTGAAAAATATGATTTACAGACTTTCATGAATTACAATTATGAAAACTTGGTACAAATGGTTCTTTTCGAAACTGTTTTGTATAATGGCATGGATTTTTATAAACAACAATTTAGTATATCTATCAGTTGCTCATCCATATTGGCAGATATATATTTGCATAGCTATGAATCTGGAACACACATATTGAATGAAATTATATTCCTGAGATACGTCGACAATGTGTTGACTGCTTGCGAGGAAGAGGATTACGTGGTGGATTTTAGTTTTTATCCAAATGGTTTAAATCTAATCGAAAACACCAAAAAAGATGACGGAATCGTTGATTTTTTGGATCTTTGTATTGTTAACAATAAAAGTGACGGTAAACATCATAAAGCATTTTTTCGTATCTATGATAAACGCAACGATTTTCACTTTGAAATTAATTATTTTGTTCCTTGGACATCTAATCTCAATAAACGTGTGTTTCGAAACGTAATAAGAAATTATCTGATCAGAAGTAGATGATTGAACACAAATACAGAAGATCAATATTTGTGTTTGAAAAAATATTTTGGGGAAGCCCGTAAGGTTGGATATCCCAGGGGATTCCTTTATGGTATCGCATCGGATTTTTACAATATCGATATACAGGAGTGCAAAATGAGAATAACGGATTTTTAGTTGAATCTGTGGCAACGGTATACAGTATATAATCGGAGATTCCTCAGTTCTCGGAGTTATTTTGGTGATGAAGGGAATGGGGTGGAGCGTTTGTGTGTTGAGTTAGATGAATTTTTTGTGGTATTGGTGGTGTTGGCGAGAAGTGGATTCGATTGGTTTCACTTCAGGTATTTCTTTTGGTTTTTGTTTAATTTCAGTGTCCATATTTTCGGCAATTCCTTTAGTCTCAAGGACTTTCTTTGAACGGTGCCGGTTTTCCTGGAGTGTTTGCCGCGGCACTCAAATCATGCTTTTAACCGGGTAGTGGGGGTCTCAACCCCCCCCCCCCACAACCACTTTTTGGTGATGTTCATTATTTCATTGTATTTTATATATGTATATATATATATGTGTATATATATATGGACGATGTGATTCTAGGCCATTACTCAAATACTCCTGAATTTGAATTTGACTTTTATCCTCCGGAATTGGATCTTATTAAGAACCCTAATAGTGTCAAAAACGAAGTTAATTTCCTGGACATAACCATTAGATACAAACATAAAAATGGAATTCATACAGTTCTGTACAATAAACGTAATAATTATGATATGAAGATTAACCAAATAATTGGATGGAAGTCGAATTTGAATAGGAATATTTTCCGTAACATCATAACAGGACATCTGAGAAGAAATCGTAATAATAATACTTTCAAAAAGGATTGTCTCACTTGTAACAAACTCATTTTACAGGAAGCACTTAAAAATCATTACCCACGGAATTTCCTTAAAGATATTTACAATTCTTTCTTTAAAGAAGAAGATTATTCATTCTGTAATGACATGAGAATATGACATCATAATTGAATAATCGAGGTACGCATGCGTATGGATACATACTTCATGTGGCGTAATGGGCGATACGTTTTAGTCGGTAGCATCATTGGCAGGGGGATTTCGTCGTTCCATTTCTGTCTTCATTCTGTCTACATTCTGAAGCCTCCTTTTCTGCATTTTGGAGCTTTCATTTTTGCACATGCTACGGGGATCTGTCATTGAATTGCATTGGTATCCGTGGGCGTTGTCTAGACGGAAAAGTACTTAAAACAGGAATGAGAGGTCGCTATCCCTCTCAGCCATTTTTATGCAATTCATATGGTTTTCCCCCTTTCCTTTTTTCAAATCGTTTAAATTAGTTATATATGTATATATATATACATATATGTATATATATATGTACATATATATGTATATATATATATATATGTAGATATATATAAGTATATATATATATATATATATATATATATTACAAAAGAAAGATCTAGGAAATGTACACGGAAGATTATGAAGCACAAGAAACAACTGAAACAAATAAACAATTAAAGGAGTGCAAACGGGGTATCAGTAATGTCTAGGGGGATTGTGACCCCCATACCTGGCTAAAGCGTGCTTTTATTCCCGGGAAACACTCCCATATTTTTGAGATGAGTGTTAAGAGCTGCAAATCGCGCCTATACTCATTTCACCTTTTATATTATACTTTGGATTGTGGTATTTTATAGGATATATATATATATATAATATATATATATATATATATATAAGAAAAAAAATGTTTGAAGATCCAATGAAAGAAAAGCGAGAATCTGTAAGACGAAAATATATGTATATATATATATATATATATATACACAGAAGATCTTAAATATTATTTTTTTAGTCAAAACTCGATTTCAATTGCTGTTGGGAATATACATATAATTTCTTTTTGCACAATGACTGTTTGAGAAATCTAAAAGTAAAAGAATATCCGTGTTTCTCTATTTCTTGTCCTCCGTAATTCAGGGGCGAGAGAGTTAAGATAAATAATTCGAATAGAATAAATAGCAATGCAATAAGGAATACATCACTTTAACAACTCTAATTGAATAATTTATTATCGAGATAAACATACTCCACCTTGTTTGTATTACTTTGCTACTAACCAATGTATATTTCTTCCTCATTTGTGTATTCTTCTGACAAAGTTGTTTCTGCAAACATAACACAATCAAAACACGAACAAAATCAACAGAACGTTGTGCTTGGAGAGCAAATATGCCCTCTTTCTTCTGTCAAAGATTTGTTCAATGGTTTCTCCCAGGTTCTTTTATTCTAAGCTAAATTCGTGACTTCCACATTCTTTAGCGTCAACAAACTCTTTCACACGAAATTAACTTTCCAAGTTAACATATGACAATGAAGATGAAGTGGCTTAGAATTTAAATCGGCGAGACCTTTCAAACGCTAATCTGACAGTGTCAAAGTATTAAGATTAAGCTGCATTGTACGAAAGAGTTCCTAATTTTAAATGCTTATTTTGAAACGCTTGTCTTCAGAGTGCCTGTGAGTAATTGAATTATTTTGTTGTGATTACCTGTAATTGAAATATGAGTCTCCAATCGATTTTATCATGAAATTGTATTATACAGCATTTAGTTCAGTTAGTTTTACAATTAGCTTCAGAATACAGAAAAATTGTATCTTTTTAAATTTCGTACCCAAGTTTTTCTTTTGCAATCTTGTGTAAAAATTATTTCAAATAATTCTATTTTTTACGCTAGCAACAATCATGTCATATCACCGACAATGACTAAGTGCACACCGTTGTCAATGATTTTGGTGGCTTATCTGAGTTACATAAATTACTAGTTGTATGCATGTTCTTTGTACGAAATAAATACTAATGTGAAGAAATTTAAAATTCACAATTTGCGGTGAACTTTTAATATAATACACTCTCTTTCTTAATTTCATAATATTTTTCACAAATAGGAGAAAAGTGAGTTGTCTTATATTGAGGTAAGGTTTTTTTTATTTCCAATGGCAAGAGAAAATGACAAACGTCTTACAACAAGGAATACGAAAACAAAATTAATGTCTCCTCAGCAGGTCACTAACACTCCAATATCTTTTTACCTCGGTGTCCCCACGCAAAGCCGAGCATCCCTTGATATGATACCTGTCCATAACTTCGTCCTTTCCATTCGGCAATTTGGGCTGTCATAAATGCCAATGCGAGTGGGACAGGCCTCCCGCATTCCATTGCAAGACACCCAACTTGCATGAAGTCCCATGCAAGTTGGGCCGTGCTTTTATAGTCCCATGCTTTTATAGCCGAAAATCGCCAATTTCATCCACTTTATCAAATCAATTTATCCGTGGAAGCTGTGCTTCTGTTAATGACGCAGGTGTTGATTAGACAACTTTGAGTGCTATTTTACTTGCTATTTTCTAAATTCTTGAATTAAAAGAAATAAATTTTCATGTTTTAAGAATATATAATTATTTTAGTATTATAAATTTTCTTTATAAATTTGACTTTAATCCGGTGAAAATTCGCTGAGATAGTAATTATTTTTGTCTTATAATTTTACTTTTGGAGTCAATGAACTTTTTCTTTCTTACGACACCAAGTACTTTCATTCGTTTGTGCCTAAGCAATCCAAAGTCTGACTTCTTGAATATTAGGTTTTTTTTTAATTTCGCACATTTAAAAGATATATTTTTGTGTAGTTTAGAAAAAAACCGACGAGCGAGACGCTTGTGCGTATGCTTGGAGAAATACAATGCCCATATTAAGGGCGTATCATGCCAGTGTTGTAAAATTGGTAAGGCTGCGCATGGTAAAAGGGAACGCAGGAATGATTTTTATTTTAAACAGGCGATTTTGAAACTAAGTGCTGTTATCTGTAACTGAGTTATTTTAGTAATGGGCGTTTATTTAGTATGCAGGAAATGTCGGGCAATACATTAAGAAAATAGATATGTCAGCAACACTCTTTAGCGATCACTTTTATTGCAATCACTTCTTTTAGAAATCACTTCTTTTAGCAATCACTTCTTCAATTACCTGTTTTAATTAAATAAACAAACAAAAATAAAGCACTACCGCTACGTCGCGAAACAGTTAATCCTCAATAAACATTTTTCAGAAGTCTTTGGCCCACCACTTTCGGCTGTTTTTTCTTTTTCTCCTTCTTCTGCCCAAATCGTCCTACCAACCCGAAGCTGCATGGTATCCGCTTGGATAGCCCGAAAGTGTCACTCAATTTAGACCGAAACCCATTGGGCGCGGCATCCACAGAGATCGTACCCTTCTTCCTCTGCCGCCAACCTCTCGAAAGGACTATATAATTACATAGTAGTAATATATGAGCTTAAATACATAGCAGTAATACACTTGTTAAATACATACTAGTAATAATACACTTGCTAAATACATAAGCCAACATTTTCACAATATTCGCTGAATTTTCGCCAGTCTTTGAAAATCTGTATAAAATACCTATCGATCCTATACCTATTTCTGATAAATAAATACTTTTGATGATATTTCAGCTCTCTTGGAAATGTCTTAAGCTGTAGAAAAAATATCTTAAAATGGAAAAGAAAATAAAAAGTCGAGATCGTAGCACGAAAATCGTGAGAGGCGATTGATGGATATGGGTATCTATTTTGATAATTTTAGAAGGGATTTTCTTTCTTTGCTCTAGAATTAAAATTTCTGTAACAACAACGAAAAAAAACCTATAGATTGTTTTAAATTATCGACCTTTGAGCAACATTGTCCTGGCTCTTCAGTTAAAAAAACACTTGAGATAGCAGTGCTAAAATTCAGGTGTGAGTTAGATTTTTAAAAGGCTTTTTATGTTGTCCTTTCCCGAGATATAGAGATATATTGGAATTTGTCCGCCTTTACAATTCTGTAGAAAAAAAATAACTACCGTCAGTTTCGGTATCTGATGGAACTTTCTGCCCCACACTCTAATTAGCCACCTTAAGGAGAGCATATTTTCGCATTATGCATACGAGCTAGCAGATAGCAAATTCCCCATAAATATAAAAATAGTCTTCATTTATTATTAAGTATTAAGTTTATTTAAAATCTTCTCATCACACATTATTTCAATTTTAATTGTTTTATAATTAGTTTTGCATTGTATGCACTCATATTCGATTTTACAGTTTGTGTTTATGTGTTATGATGCTATGTAAATCACCCCAAAAACAATTCATTTAATTATATTGAACAGTTGTTAATAAATCAGTGTTTTGGGGCACGAAAAATTAATTTTAGACAGCAGTTCACTATGTATGCAGAGAAAGTAATATATGAGGAGACAAATGGAAATGAGCTCCTTTTGCATATTTTTGCAACGTTCTTATCACGTTCTTAGGAACGAAATCACCTCTGGTGCAGTCGTGCATACTTTACTTGTCATTAAAATTGTAATTGCTGCTCCGATGAAAATATAAAAAATCTGATGTGGGCAACACATGACTTTCCTTATATAATGCGATGAATTTACTACTTTTACAGTTAAAAAAAATGTTATTCCTATAGTAGATACTTATATTCTTTCCAATATATTGAATTTTCTTCAATTAGTCGTCATTTTCATTGATTTAGCGTCATTTTTATCCATTTGGCGAGACTTTTGTTAATTTGGCAACATTTAAAAAAATCGCCAAGTTGGCGACATTCCGCCGAATTCGTCGCCAAAATCTCGCCAAGCGTTATGGACGGAGAAATAAGTTATTCTTACAGCAGATAAATGACTATTGGCGTTCAAATACAAAAGTATAACTCAAAGTACCTTTTCCCACGAACGGAACGAGCTACTTACACGAGAATGATGTCACCAAATTTATCACATGGTATTACATATGAAAAGTGAACATGTTTCTCAAAAGGAATTTTTTTTTTTTTTTTTATATGACTTTTTGATAATTTTTTTGAAAAATGTGCAATATCTCGAGAACGGTTCATGTTAGCGTTCTAAAATTTATGTCAGTCGTTTTCTAATGAAAAATTACATAAGAAATGTCTATTTGCGTAACTTTTTTGGCGGTTTTGATTTTTCAACGATTTTTTCAAAATTTCACTTGAAAATTTAGGGGGGTTCTGGACATTCGATTGCGTATAAAAGCAATAGGCTTCTAGTGTTTACGGATTGTGATTTTTGTATCAAATTGCGTTCGAATATGTCCATTCATTTGTCAGTTATCGTCTCCACAGGCTCACTGACACACACACACACACACATACTTTCACACACACACACATACGTCACTTCAAAAATGTTTGATTCGTGATCAGGGATGCTTGAAACGTGCCCTCCCGTCGAAAACTCGAATTCGAATTTTCGACCCCGTCACAATACTTTCCTGATATATTATGTATACAAGGAAAGTAAAAAGCAAAGAAATGGCGATCTGAACCGTGAGAAAGTATTCACTCGGTGTTTACATATCCCAGTTGTGAAGATTAGTCAGGAACATAAAAACGTTTTAATTTAAAAAATGCCGCCTTTTCTGTTTAAAAATAATTAATATTTGTAAATGGAACGGTTATGAAGTGTTATTTTGAAACAACCTTTGAGCTGAAATTTTTTTATAATGTTTTTATTCGTAGAAAACAAAACGCTTGGGGACTTTCATGAGATAATTAGACTTTTTAATTAAGATTATCAATTCTGTAAGAGAGGAAATGGATGAAATATTTTAAATACGTATCTCCGATAATTATGCATATGCGTAAAACTTTATAACATGCATTTAACAATCTAATTCGAGATTTGTGATTCTTTTAGTTCAAGTTAGCTATTTTTAAATAGGGATCACCGAAAATCTGTAAAAAGGCACAGTAGTCAAATTGCATATGGCCACTCAGGAGTAACACGGGAAGTAATAACAAAAAATTTGTTCAGAACTAATATTTCATGAAAACACTTTTTTCATGTGAATAACATCTACGGTCGTGGTATCCAGTTGAAATAGGTGCATCACCTATATATGTTTCCACTATTGGAGCGACTGTAAGGTGTAACTGATTCTACTTCTTTTACTGGTAGAGAGACTTGTGCATACGTGGTTCTATGTTGCAAAGAGCCCTGCTGCCCCAACTGGGAATCGAACCATGGATCTCCGAATTGGTCAGCCTACTCTCTTCCTTTGAACTACTGTGGCGAAATTGCAAACACGTATCGTGAAATGGGATTCTGCATTCTCCTTCCCCAAATGTCAGATTGGCGGGCAACTGACAATCTGACTGACCACCTACTGCTATTTTTACCTAAGGTTAGCTTCCTGCTACTACTATTTTACTCAGATTAGTTTTCTACGTGGTCGTTATCCTCTCCATTTGAAATCGGCGCTCAATCTTACAGAGTCCACTGGATTCATACTAGTCGTACTGGGGTTACTTTCAGACCATCGACATATTTACACTACCTACAGGGTTGATTTGTTTGGGCGCCATTATAAAGAGCCTTGCTGTCCCAACTGAGAATCGAACCCTGGATATCTGAACGGCCCAGCCGACGCTCTACCGTTGAGCTACTGGATCGAAAATGCAAGTTCTTATTGTCGAAGTGGACCCGACAATGTATAGTTGTAACGTTACATAACGAAAGGATTAATTTGTGTTCTTCAGTTCGAGTGAATTCCTTCTTCCATTTCCTTTACAGCGGTGACGCAACGGTGTAATTACCTGAGGATGTTCTGATTCATGAGCTCTTGGTCTGATTTGACAATAGATAAGGTACCTTGGCTAAGTGATCAATATGAGCACGCACCACATTTATAAAGAATAATAGACCAGAGCTTCATCTTAACTCTATCACCTTGACTTGAAGAACCATTTTGGTGTTCTACCTGATTTTAGTCACTGTCAATTATTTTTAAACTCCGTATTTTATACTATGATCTCTATATTATACTGTCGAAAGAACAAGTTGATGAAACAAGATATTTAACTAACGGAGGCAAGGAGTATCAGGCAACGAATTCATAGGTTAAGAAATGTGGCGAAAACATCGTGTTGCATATGAGTAAATGCATTTGATACAATGAAGATACGACAAAAATGTGTGAATACTATAAGCGTTTAGAATGTGTGATATCCAATCCATGTTCTTGTGGAACTGTATTCTATATATTTGTATTCATAGTGCCGCGATATATCGATGATTAAGAAATTATGGCTGTATTCCATAACAGCGTAAGGTCAGAAGTTTAAACACTTGTTAATTGGTGTTAACGAAGTATCAATGCAGCAAACACAGTATTTATTCCAGTTTATTTTTTTCCACATTTTTCTTCATATTCCTTCGGGACTCTTACGTGTCGCTTAACCTATTTTTCGCCTTACAAGGTCTCATTTATTCCCTTTCAGACTTGATTTGTCTTATCGGGATATTCCTGTCGTGTTAGCGCACGCCAATCTTACTTCTCGTTTCGGATTGGCTGGACTTCTTTTCCTGCTGCTTTCTGATTGGTTCTCTCTGAATCCATATCTTGGGTGTATAATCCTCCTGCTTCTCCTTTCCGCATCCATTCCTCGTCTGGACTTAGGATTTGGTGGTTCTCATGTACTGATGAAGGGGATCAAGCGTATCCTTGAAGTAACTGTATGCTACATTGTTATTTGTACTTATTTACGTTGCTCTAGATTTCCTTATCCTTTACACAGAGAGTATTGCACTTAACAAAATTTAGTCGATCAAGTTTTGTTACAGATGGCTATAATAAATAATTGTAATATCAAATTACATAATGTAGGAAGATTCGTCTGTCATATATAAATTAAGAAAAGTGACAATATTGACTTTTTATGAACATACTGTGCTCTTAAAATACTCCAGAGAAGATAACATCGTACGGCAAAATTATGCAAATTATTTATTTATTTAATTATTTATTTATTCAATTTACGTGGCAACTATACAGATGAAATCTAGTTATAGTAACGACACAAACATAAAAAGAACAGAGCAAATATAATAATACTAAGTAATATACATGTCAAGTGTATGAAAACAGGCTTTTTACTTTATATGTAATGTATACAGTACTTACTTTGTAGGTAATGTATAGAGAATGTATTGGAATCGTGTCGAATATCTCAACTGGAGTTTTCGACGGATCTACACGTATTTAGGGCCTCTAGAACACAATCTATTTTTAGCGTGACGTCTGTGTGTGTGTGTACTACTTTAACTAAAAAACTAATGGACTAAATAAAATTTTATAGATAAGTCGCTTGTGCTTAACGTTAGTGCTGATAAGAATTTGGTACTTTTCGGAATAAAAAAGCCCACCTTTTTTTGCGAAATGGCTCTCAAAAATCACATGTATCAACTATAGCTGAACAACTAATTGACCAAATTTTACAAAATTTGGTAGATGAGTCATTTGTGGATACTCTGGTGCTGAATAGATTTTGATACGATTCGAAAAATAAAAACCTACCTTTTTTACTAAATGGCCCGCAAAAATTGTCAAATTCTAAATTAAAAGACTACGTATGCTTAAATGTATTAATTAAATGCTTATTTTATACATAACTTTTCAAGAGAAAAAGAAAATGACCAACCCCATTACTCTAGGACGAACCGTTTTTGATATAATTGAGGTTTTTTTTTGGCATTTTTGTTACACCGCCTTTGAAAACACCATCAGTTGCCAAATAAAAACAAAAATTGAATCAAAAGTACAAATTCAGTTTTATTTTGTGCAATTAAACTCAATTTAATGAAGTATTAAAGAATTAAGAGAAAATGAATTTAAGTCTTCAAGGAAAGGCATATTCTGCTCACATTAGATATTTTATAATGGAGAGGAGTCAAATTAAAAATATCAATATCAGTATAATAGATATTATGGATATCAACAAATTTATATATAGAAAAGCACGTAATGGTAATTGTGTTTCACAGTAGTATTGTCACATATACATAAAGGTAATTTCAATACATATGCATAAAGTTCAGAATTTCAATATATATACATAAAGGTACAATAGGTAGAACACAGCAAGACACAATAATAAAATAAACGTTTTCTGCGTCTATTATTTTTGCCAATGTTCTTTCACGACACAAGCAACAAAATCTTCTCAACGTCAGCAGCAAATATTCCCAACTCTCAATGCAATTTTAATTGCTTTTCGCGAGAGAATGCGGGGGAAATATTAAAGTAGCGACCTGGAATCAGAGAAATTATTAACCCCCGGGCTTGATATGCCTTCGTTGCGAAGAATAATCCGAATATTAGAACATTTATTTTTATCAAGGCGAGCGTCGAGCCTGTTAAAAAGTAATTATGATTTGTAAACAGGAAAATTACGATGTGGTAAATCGGAATAAGCTCTGCGACGGAATATGTATTAGTTGCTATTATATGTAAGGTTGCTATTAGTTAGAGATGATTTTATAATTAGTACTTTTAATTTTATTAAAAAGTTATAAAAGGAAAAGTGATACAAGGAAGCTTTCAGATTTGTATAACAATTCATTCCGGATTTGAACACGTTATTCTGTCAGGATACAAGTATGAAACCAAATTTCTGGATAACTAACAGGTTTATTCATAAACACAGCGTAGACAGGAATATTATACAATAAAACAGAGCTTAAATGCTTCACTGATTTCCCAAAATAACTGATATTATTCTGATATTGGATCTTCTATGATATTGGATGACATCATTCTCGTGGATCTAGCTCGTTCCATTCATGAAAAAAGATACTTTGAGTAATACTTTTGTATTTGAACGCCAATATTCATTTATCTGCTGTAAGAATAACTTATTTCTTTGTCCATTATGCTTGTGAGATTTTGGCGGAATGTCGCCAACTTGGCGACTTTTTGAAATGTTGACAAATTAACGAAAATCTCGCCAAATGGATAAAATTGACGCTAAATCGATGAAATGACGACTAATTGTCGAAAATTCAATATCTTGGAAAGAATATTAGTATCTACTATAAGAAAAACCTATTTATTTTACTGTAAAAGTGGTAAATTCATTACGTTATATAAGGAAAGTCATGTGTTGCCCACATCAGATTTTTTTTTCTATGACGTCATTTGAATTAATTTCAGTTGTTTTCGATGAAGTTTTCAAATATAATAAATTATCGTAGTATTATGATAGATTTAAAAATATTACCGTGGAATGTATTGCATTTTAGAGATATTTAAACCACGCAATTTATATTTCAATGCCGTCATTTGAATGAAGTTCATTTTTTTCAATGAAGGTTTAAGTTTTCAAATATAATAAATCAATGTTGTATTGTGATAAGTTTTAAAATATTACCGAGGAATGTGTTGCATTTTCGACTTTTTTAAATAAAATTGCATTGAAGTTGGAAAGTGTTTCATAATCAATGCTTTAAGCATGATTGATCTTTCTTGTTTTATATGACTTTTTGATAATTTTTTTAAAAATGTACAATATCTCGAGAACGGTTCATGTTAGCGTTCTAAAATTTATGTCAATCGTTTTCTAATGAGAAATTACATAAGAAATGTCTATTTGCGTAACTTTATTAGTGGTTTTGATTTTTTGACGATTTTTTCAAAATTTCATTCGAAAATTTAGGGAGGTTCTGAACATTAGATTGCGTATAAAAACAATAGGCTTCCAGTGTTTACGGATTGTGATTTTTGTACCAAATTTGGTTCGAATCGGTCCATTCGTTCGTCAGTTATCGTCTCCACAGACTCACTGACACACACACACACACACACACACACACACACACACACACAGACATCACTTCAAAAATGTTTGATTCGTGATCAGGGATGCTTGAAACGTGCTCTCCCGTCGAAAACTCGAATTCGAATTTTCGACCCCGACACAGTACTTTCCTTATACATTATGTATATAAGGAAAGTAACAAGGTATTTCTCGAAGAAGTCGAGTACAAAGAGTTTCTGCTTTCTGGAGGCTTTCCACGAGATCCATGACGTACCTACGGTGTGGCAAGGGATTTGTTCCCAGGCTCTCAAATGGACAGATGAGTTTGAATATCGACTACAGATGGTGAGCTCTGTGTATACCACATACATGCGTGTAGAGGCTTGGAGTCCAATTTAAACTGTATCTTCCATGGAGGCATTTTCCATTCTCCATGCATCCTGTATCTATTCGGAGATACTATTCGGAGACGACAGTTAGAATGTGGAATTAGGTGTCATCGCTCATTCAGGCACTGCCATTGAACCCTTAACATAGGGAGAGTGCTCTGAATTGCGATAACAACAGCCTAGACAGTGTTCAATTGGAGGCACATCTTTAGCACTGAATCCCGCTTCCCTCTCAGTGCATACGTGTGCAGAGGAGGATTGGCTAGAGCTTCTATTACGCATTTATTATCGAACGACATACAGCAATCACACGTAGTTGGGGAACCATCTCGTGGGACAGCCCATCTCATCTAGTTGTGCTGCAAACCAATCTGGTGGCTCGCTTGTACGCCGACGATTTTTTTCAGCCGATAATTCTACCTATGTCAAATTTACCAACAAGATATCGTTCGACCACATTCTGTACGACTTTCTCAACAATGTCTTCGAGGATTGAATACCCATCCAGGTCCTTAAACCTATTCGCAATAGAACATGTCTGAGACATGCTGGGACGACAATTGCACCCTTCTTAGAATACCACTGAAATAGCTGACCAATTGACACATTCATGGTAGAATCTTTTGCAAAGGGACATAAGCAACTTAAGTGGCACTACCTCGCATTGAATATCAGCTTGTACAGTTACCGAGGGATGATTTACCACTTACTAAAATACCACCATTGTGGCCACCATTTTTAATAAAACATTTTTTTCATGCTCTCAAATTTTAATCCCTTACATATATAATCAAACGATAAACATACGAGTTTCGCGACTATAGCTCAATTTCTTATGGGTGCAAATATTTTTTTGCAATAGAGTGTATTTTTCTTCCCAGTACAATGCCTCTGTAGCCCTCCCCCCCTATACGCCCTCCGCAGCGTCATTCCAAAGCTCATCGAAAATATATCCGTCTATCTATTACAAGAGTACACTTGTAAGAGATACACGGGAGAGCAGTTTTTAAGCACATAAAGAAAATCCCTGTTGAATAAATTCTTAACTTTTTCATTTTTAATTCCATTCGCAGAATTTTGTGACACTTTTCCATTCGTCATTAAATATTATTTCCCATTTAATTTTAAGCATATAACTATAAGATTGAGAAAATTAAAATTTAGAATTTAGAATTCCAGTCAGTATTGCATCAATAAAGTGTTGATTTCCTTTCACCGGGACTTCAAACACATACATTCAGACATCCAGTCTGAGATTTATTTCTTATCGCGGATATCATAAAATTGGTTTCTTTTATGAAATGATCCGATTGCCAGAGTCTTGACAATTAATAACAAATAATTATTATTCTATAATATTTTTAATTTCCAAGTGTGTGTGTATGTGTGTGTGTGTTATTGGCTGGGAGGGGGGGGGGTCCAAAAACGTAATCTCAAAATCTGTACCACATAAACAACAGCCGATTTGTTATAACAAGAATATTTGCGTTTTAAATCCCTAGGGAGCCAGCCCAATGTTACAAAATTTTGGTTTTTGAGAGTATTTTTTTTCATTCTGGCAAAAATAAAAATCGATTAAAGTTTTGAAAGTTTAATTTTCAGAGCATCCATCCCAAGATCCATACTTTTCATTTTAGATAAACCTTTATATTTTGCACTCAAATCTCGTGTTTTATATCCCATATTAATATAACATACTCACAGAACCGAATGCATTAAACTATTATAGATAGTGAGACCTGAAAAAGTTAACAGACTTTTTTTGGTTCCTTTAAACCTTTTGTTTTTGTCCGTTTTATAAACAGGATCGACTGTTTTAAGAAGAAACAAGAAAGATCAATCATTCTTAAAACATTGATTATGAAACGCTTTCCAACTTCAATGCAATTTTATTTAAACATCTCTAAAATGCAATACATTCCTAAGTAATATTTTATTTAAAACTTATCACAATGTACTACATTAATTTATTATATTTGAAAACTTAAACCTTCATCGAAAAAAATGAACGTCATTCAAATGACGGCATTGAAATATAAATTGCCTGGTTTAAACATCTTTCAAATGCGATACATTCCTCGGTAATAGTTTTAAAATCATCATAATGCTACAATAATTTCTTATATTTGAAAACTTCATCGAAAACAACTGACATTCATTCAAATGACGTCATAGAAAAAATAACACGCCTGGCTCTCTCTATAAAAGCAGTATTTCATTCACAACATTTTCCCATTCATTTCATTTATCACAGTACTAAAACAATTTATTTTATTTAAAAACTTAAGACCATGGAGCTACAAGTAATTAAACTCTATGCTTAAAACTTCATCGAAAAAAATCGTCCTTCTCTGTGTAAAATCAATGAATATTTCATTCATATCAGCTATGCAGACTCCATGAGCTAAATACTTTTGCGTTAAAAAAATACAGAAATTCTTATACAACTCATCCTACATATTTTGCTGTTTACATTTTACATAAGTGAAAAATAGGTTTCGTTGTAGAAAGAATCAAATTTGGATGATCATTTAAATTCAAATATATTGTCATTGCGTTATTTCAGTATGTAGATGCACAGAATTTAAGCAAAAATAAAGCGATTTTAGGACGAATACAACACTCAATATGAATTAAAAAGAACTTTAAAAATCACGATTTTGAGACAAGATGGATGCCATATTTTAATTTGAAGTGGGTCACGTGATCTTTTCATATCATGGTCAAGTGATCGCTTCATATAAGAGGTGTAATTATTATTTTAATTTTTATTTTAAAAACTACTGAATATATTTTGCTAAATTTTTTTTATATATTTTATGGAATAATTTAAATATTACCTAAATTTTCGAAACAATTTGTGAATTTTAAATTCGCTTAAAAAATGTTTGAAAAATTAGGTCCCATAGGATTCAATGTATTTAATTTTTTCAACCCGGGTTCAATCCAAAATTAATTGGATGATATTATTCATTTATATTCCCATAGGTCCTACAGACCGTCCGAACAACATACTAAAATTTCATTTTGATTAAGTCATTTTTATGGCAGTTTTTGTGCTAGCATACAGACAAACAGAATGAACAAAGTCATAAACTCTTCAAATTTGTTGTAAAGTGTTAAAAACAGACACAATCTTGATCACAATATTGTTATTGGTAAATAGCCCAGAGAAGAAGAAACGTTGTATCGGTTTTAAGATAACATTCTGTAGTTTAAAGATACTTGGATACTTGAAGGTTAATATGCAGCGAGAGATGATAATGAAATGCTCGTATATCATCAAAACACATACATCATCGAATTACTTTCCCTTGTAACGAAACAAACAACGAAATAGTGTTAGCTTCAGTCACGAATGCCCTCAACTGTCGACAAAATTGTAATTTCTTTTTGCAAGTGAATCCAGGAAAATAATGGAGTAGCGGCGTGGGATCAGAGAAATTATTTGCCCCGGGCTCGACCTACCTTCACAGTAAAGAATAATCCGAGAAATGGATAATTTATTTTAATTAAGACTCGCGCCAGGCCTGTTTAAAAGTAATTAGGATTTGCAAATAGGAAAATTAAAATGTATTATATCGGAATAAGCTCTGAAATTTGCATAACGTTGTTATCAGTTGCAGTAAATTGGCGGGGACTTTATAATTGTTTGTTTTATATGATTAAAAATTCTGAAAGTAAAGGGAATATATATTAATGTTTTCTGATATGTATTGTAATTTAGCAAACCTCCAGCTAAATTTAAATTACAAAACTCTAGTTGTGATATGTGATTTTATTCTATCTATGTGGTGATTCAGTCAAAGATGAATTTCACATATTATGATATGCTGGCATCGTACATTATAAAATGATTTCCTAATGTATTTCTCAATGCCAGTCCCAATATCTGTCTCAAATGTTTCCTTAATGTCTTACTCAAATATTTCCTCAATGTCTGTCTCAAATGTTTCCTCAATGTCTTTCTCAATGTCAATCTCAATGCTTGCGTCAAATGTTTTCTCATTGTCTGTCTCAGTTGTTTTCTCAGTGTCTTTCTCAATGTCAATCTGAATGTCTGTCTCAAGTGTTTCCTCAATATCTTCCTCAATGCCAATCTGAATGTCCGTTTCAAATGTTTTCTCAATGTCTTTCTCAATGTCAATCTGAATGTCTGTCTCAAATGTTTTCTCAATATCTTCCTCAATGCCAATCTGAATGTCCGTTTCAAATATTTTCTCAATGTCAATCTCAATGTTTGTTTCAATTTTTTTCTCAATGTTCTCCTCAATGTCAATCTCAATGTCTGTCTCAAATGTTTGCTCAATGTCTTTTTGGGCTCTGTAAAGACCTACGTGAGTCATATCGGCTCAAAATGTGGAACCCAAATTCAAAGCAGCCTTGTTTGAATTCCAGATACCGATAAAGAACACTGTTTGAATTCCAGATACCGATAAAGAACCCTGTTTGAATTCCAGATACCGATAAAGAATCCTGAGTATAAGTACATGGTCGAAGTGGTTTGGATCAAATTTTGAATTACAGCTTCTGATTAAAAGTCACTGTCAAGTGAAAAATCTGATGTGGGCAGAACATGGCTTTCCTTATATAATGCAATGAATTTACTACTTTTGCAGTAAAAGAAAATAGATTATCCTTATAGTGCATACTTATATTCTTTCCAAGATATCGACATTTCGTCAATTAGTCGTCATTTTCATTGATTTAGCGTCATTTTTATTCATTTGGCGCGATTTTCTTTAATTTGGCAGCATTTAAAAAAGTCGCCAAGTTGGCGGCATTTCTCTAAACTAGTCACCAAAATCTTGCCAAGCGTTATGGACGGCGAAATAACTTATTTTTATAGCAGATTGCCATTCAAATACAAAAGTATTACTCAAAGTATCTTTTCTCGTGAATGGAACGAGCTTGATCCACGAGAATGATGTCACCAAATTTATCGCATGGTATTACATATGAAAAGTGAACAAGTTTTTCAACAGTTAATATTTTTTTTACTTTATGGGATTTTTTTATAAATTATTTGAAAAATGTGCAATATACCGAGAACGGTTCATGCTAGCGTTCTAAAGTTTTTTTGTCAATCGTTTTCTAAGGAACAAATACTTAAGAAATGTCTATTTGCGTAAATTTATTAAAGGTTTTGATTTTTGATGAATTTTTCAAAATTTTACTCGAAAATTTAGGGGTGGGTCTGAACTTTCGATTGTGTTTAAAAAAATAGGCTTCCAGTATTTACGGATTGTAAGTTTTGTACCAAATTTCATTCGAATCTCTCCATTTGTTCGTGAGATATCTTCCCCACAAACTCACTGGCACACACACACACACACACACACATACTTTCACACAAACACACGCACACATACTTTCACACAAACACACACACACATACTTTTACACACACACACATACTCCGGCCATCCAATCGGCTGCTCTAAGTCTTCGGACGAGTCGGGTGGTCTGGGTTTTCGACACACACACATACTTTCACACACACTCAGACATCAGCTTGAAAACGTTCGCTTCGTGATCAGGAATGCTTGAAACGCATTCTCCCCCTTCGAAAACTCGAATTCGGATTTTCGACCCCGTCACAATACTTTCTTTATACATTATATGTAGTATATAAGGAAAGTAATAAATATAATATTGGAGTGTGGAAAACTATTACAGTACTGTCAGATTTAACCAGTAGACTGAAAACTTCAAGAATCGATCTAAGAAAGTTATTAATTTCTGTATTGAGGGTAAGAAAATTTTATTTTCTACTTCGCAGTAAATAGATGGATTTCTTCACCCAACATATGGTTTAATCAACACATCCCAACATACAATCCCAACGTAAGTCCAATATATGTCATCAGTCTAAGGCAACAATTTTTATGATAATGTAATGTTATAGTTAATACATTTTTTTTACTTTTCATCTTTGCCATGAACAGTCAGGACTGTATTGCATATGTCTGAAAATAAAATATTTTTTATAAATAATCGATTTATAATAATTTCCTTATATACATAATGTAAAAGGAGAGTACTGTGAAGGGGTCGAAAATTCGAATATGAGTTTTCCATGGCAGAGCACGTTTCAAGCATCTCTGATCACGAATCGAATATTTTTGAGGTGATGTCTGTATGTGTGTGTGTGTCAGTGAGCCTGTGGAGACGATATCTAACGAACGAATAGAGCGATTCGAATGAAATTTGGTATAAAAATCACGATCCGTAAATACTGTAAACCTATTGTTTTTAAACACAATCGAATGTTCAGACCCCCCCCCCCCCTAAATTTTCGTGTGAAATATTGAAAAAAATCATCAAAAAATCAAAATCATTAATAAAGTTACACAAATAGACATTTCTTATGTAATTTTTTCTGAGAAAACGATTGACATAAACTGCAGAATGCTGGCATTAACCGTTCTCGAGATATTGAACACTTTTCAAATAAATTTATCAAAAAATCAACTAAAATAAAAAAAAATACTAACTGTTAAGAAACATGTTCACTTTTCGCATGTAGGCCCGGGTTCGATTCCAACCACTGCCAAAACTGCCGCCGTGTTCATGCGGAGTACGATCACGTTAAACATGTGGGTCCAAAAGTCCTTCCGAGAGGTTGGTGGTAGGGGAAGGAGGGTACGGTCCCTGTGGATGCCTCTCCTACTGGATTCCGGTCTAAATTGGGTGGCACTTCCCGACCGTCCAAACAGTTACCTTACACCTTTCTGGTAGGTCGGACGGTCTGGGTTTCAACAACATGTAATATCATGCGATAAATTTGGCGACATCATTCCCATATCTAACTCGTTCCATTCACGAGAAAAATACTTTGAGTAATACTTTTGTATTTGAACGCGAATAGTCATTTATTTGCTGTAAGAATAACTTATTTCTCCATCCATAACGCTTGGCGAGATTTTGGCGAAAAATTTGGCGGAATGTCGCCAACTTGGCGTCTTCTTTAAATGTTGACAAATTAACGAAAATCTCGCCAAGTGGATAAAAATGACGCTACATCAATGAAAGTGACGACCAATTGAAGAAAATTGAATATCTTAGAAAGAATATAAGTATCTACTATAAGAAAAACATTTTTTTAACTATAAAAGTAGTAAATGCATTGCATTATATAAGGAAAGTCATGTGCTGCCCACATGAGATTTTTGTCAGCAGATTCCGGAGACGAAAATAGATCTCCTTCTTCAGGATGAAAAAGTAGATCAACCGCACCAGTAAAGAAAATGATTCGGTTATCAACATATTTGCATCATGCTACTCAAGTAGTACTTCTTTGCTAAACGAAAAATCGAAAAATGAAATGAAAGATCTAGGAGGTAGGTCGAAGAACAGAAGTAAACACTTTCGCAGCAAGTAAAACTGAGAACTTAATTGCCTTTTGATCCTTTTCACTAATGTTCATTTTAATCCTCTTTCTTTTCTAATTAATTTGTTTTTGTTAATTTAATCTTTTTGTTAATCTTTTTAATTAATTTGTTTTGTTTCGCAGTGATTTCTTCCTTGAGTGACGTAATGCATGTATTTATTAATGATTTCGTACTTTTACTAGTAATTCTGTTCTGCTTGTTATTCTGAGAAGAAAGCTGTTTTATACATTCAAAAACAGTTGTAACTTATTAAGTTAACGTTTTGGAGTGTTTCTTCTGAAATATTTCAATTTTAATTCATTTTAGACATTATCATGAACAAATCTGTGTAATGTATCATAGTGCAAAAATAATAATAAAAAAAATTAAATATCGTGCTTGTCAAATACTTTAAATAAGAAGACGTTGTATCGCTTTTAAGACAGCATTCTGCCGTTTATAGATATACACTTGAAGGTTAATATACAGCGACAGACGGAAATGCAATATGCGTAATGCAGTATGAATCTTTCAAATCTATTAGGTTCACCGACGTTCTTCCTTTGCTACGGCACAAACAACGATATCTTCTCATCTTCAGACGCAAATATTCTCAACTGTCAACAAAATTATAATTGCTTTTCGGAAGGGAATGCAGAAAAATAATCAAAGGGTGGCCTGGGATCAGAGAAATAATTTGACTCGGGTTGACATACCTATATTTTGAAGAGCAAATTCGGAAAATGGAGAATTTGTTTTAATTAAAATGCGCGTCTGGTCTAATTTACAGCAATTAAGATTTGCAAATGGGAAAGTTAAAAGGTGTTAGATCGGAATAAGCATTGCGACGGAATTTGTATAATGCTATTTTCAGAAGAGATAAATTGGAGACTTTAATATTAGTTGATTCAATTTGATTAAAAATTCTGGAAAATAATAAATAGAAATGAAAATTTTAATATTTGTAATACAATCTAACAGTGGTTTTAGAACATTCCGGTAGATTTAAATCACGAAACCTAGTTGTGTTGTGAGATTTTATTCCCTCCATGTGATTCCGTCTAAGACGGATTTCACGATTTACAGGTTAATATGATGTGCATGTCTCTTGCCATCGTCCATTGTAAAATGTGTTCTCGAGATTTATTTCTTTACTGCAAGGAGAAAAGTCTGAAGTCAGCAGTTTTCTTATAGAAAATACAAAGCTTTTTGATTCAAAAACTTTCTATCAAAGTCTTTTTTGATTCCGCATACATATAAAATTCTATTTGTAACGGATTTTCTACAAGCTGCAAGGCCTACCTGAGTCAGATATGTTCACAATGTGGCCCTTAAATCCACAGAAGCTTCGTTCGAATTCCGGGACTTTTAAAAAACGCTGCTGTGAATACACACATGTTCGTAGTTTAAATTAGATTTCAAATTCTTGATTCAGATCAATCTCACCCTCGTGTAAATAAACACAATAGTAAATTGTCAAAATTATCCAATACTGTATATTATAGTCAACAGTTTGACAGATTCCAGCATCTTTATCATAAGAAACTTTTTTTGTTAAATTCCATATTCACATCAAGAAAACTTTCTGCTCCCCAGAAAACGGTTGAATTTCGTCACCCAACATTTGCTTTATAGTTCAAGGGAACAACTTTTAGTACCAGTTTTAAATGTTTATGGTAAAGTTGCGTTATAGTTAATACGTATTACTTATACTTTTGATAAGAAAACGTTTAACCGCGTTATATATTTGAAATGCCGATCCGGTGGTCGAGCGGTTAGGGGCATGCGTTTCCGTCTGATTGCCGGGTTGCGGGTTCGAATCCCGCCAGAGGGTATGGATGTTGTCATGTCGAGGCCAAGTCAGACTTCCGCCCTTCGGAGAGCCTCTATAAAAGTGAAGCTGCAAATCTCCTCCCCTTGGCCATGGGATACTCTGGGGGTCTTATGAACGTGGTGCGTAGGCGCCCCTTCACCACGGGGGAATTAGTAACGAACGATATATTTGAAATTAAAACACTTCGTTAGATTATATATCTCAAATTAAAGTACTTCGTTAGACTATGCGTCTGATATTAAAATACTTCGATAGATTACATATCTTAAATTAAAATGCTTCGTTAGAATATATATCTGAAATTAAAATGCTTCTTTAGATTATATATCTGAAATTAAAGTATTTCATTAGATTATATATCTGATATTAAAATACTTCGATAGTTTATGTATCTGGAATTAAACCACTTCTCATTAACATTTGATTCAAATTGTCAGCAGGTTCCGAAGACAAAATTCATACTTGTGCAGGATAAATACACAGAACAACCGCACAGGTAAAGAAAAAGAGGTGTCTATTAATACAATGCGTTACCCAAGAAGGAACTCATTGCCAAACGAAAAAAGAAAGTATGAAAGAGAAACTTAGGATGTAGAACAAAAAGCAATAGAAGCAAGCACTTTCTCAGTAAATTAAACTGCGAGCTTAAGTTCCCTGTGCTGAGTCTTGCTACTGTCCTTTCTAATCATCCTTCTTTTTTCTTACATTTTATTGTTATTCTTCGTTTAACAGTGATTTCTTCCTTGAGTGACGTGTTACAACTATTTATTGACAGACGACTTCTTATTACTTTCCTTATATACAATAATGTATGAGGAAAGTATTGTGACGGGGTCAAAAATTCGAATTCGAGTTTTCGACGGGAGAGCACGTTTCAAGCATTCCTGATCACGAATCGAACATTTTTGAAGTGATGTCCGTGTGTGTGTATGTGTGTGAAAGTATGTGTGTGTGTGTGTGTATCAGTGAGTCTGTGGAGACGATAACTTACGAACGAATGGACCGATTCGAATGAAATTTGGTACAAAAATTACAATCCATAAACACTGGAAGTCTATTGTTTTTATACGCAATCGAATGCTCAGAACTCTCCTAAATTTTCGGGTGAAATTTTGAAAAAATCGTCAAAAAATGAAAACATTTAATAAAGTTATGCAAATAGACATTTCTTATGTAATTTTTCATTAGAAAACGATTGACATAAATTTTAGAACGCTAACATGAACCGTTCTTGAGCTATTTCGCATTTTTCAAAAAAATATCAAAAAGTCATATAAAATAAAAAAAGACATTTCCTATTGAGAAACATGTTCACTTTTCATATGTAATACCATGCGATAAATTGGATGACATCATTCTCGTGGATCTAGCTCATTCCATTCATGAAAAAATATACTTTGAGTAATACTTTTGTATTTGAACGCCAATAGTCATTTATCTGCTGTTAGAATAACTTATTTCTCCGTCCATAACACTTGGCGAGATTTTGGTGACGAATTTGGTGGAATGTTGCCAACTTGGCGACTTTTTTAGATGTTGCTAAATTAACGAAAAATAACACTAAATCAGTGAAAATGACGACTCACTGACGAAAATTCAATATCTTGGAAAGAATATAAATATCTACTATAAAAATAATCTATTTTTTTACTGTAATAGTAGTAAATTCATTGCATTATATAAGGAAAGTCATGTGCTGCCCATATCAGATTTTTTTTATTGGTTTTCATGAAAAATATATGTTTTTTTACGTCCAACACCAGTTAATACTGTGAGTCTACAATTTGTGCTATTTCCGGCAAAGCATTTTAAAATTATATTATTTTGGACATCAGTTTGAATGAATTTGATTAATATATTTTATATTTTGGCGAGTGCAACAACAATAAAATTATCATTAAAACCTCTTGCTCGTCAAATACTAGAATTCAAAAAAACATTCTGTAATTTATATATACATACTTCAAGGTATGTATATATAATATATGCATATGCGGCCAGAGACGGCAATGTGATTTGCGTCTCTAGCATCTGTTATCATCACCGATGTTGTTTCATTGGCACAAAAAATGAAATCGTCCCAGCTTCAGTCGTAAGAATTCTAAACTGTCAACAAAATGGTAATTGCTTTTCCCAAGAAAATTCTGGAAAATAACGAAGGAGAGGCATGGGAACAGTGAAATTGTTTGTCCCCGGCTTGACATATATTCATTTTTAAGAATTATTCTCAAAATGGAGAATTTATTTAAATTGAAACGCGCGTCTTGTCTGTTTAGGAGCAATTAGGATTATCAAATGGGAAAATTAAGAGGTGTTATATTGGAACAATAATTACGACAAAATGCGCATAAGGTTGTCATTTGTTTGAGATAAACTGCTAAGGACTTTATAATTAGTTGTTTTAATTTGATTAAGTATTCTAAATAAAGACTAAGTACATATGATTGGGTTTATAATTGTATTAGAATGTAGCATCGATTCCTCAACCTTTAGTTAGAGTTACATTATAAAATCCAGCTCTGCTGGGAGTTTTGTTTGACAACTTTTGAATTGTGCGCCAATCCCACTGATTCCGTAACGCCTCGATGCAATTATTCATTTTGATGTAATATAATTTTATATTTTGATTTAAATCAAAACTGTGTAAATGGCTTACATTTCAAATTGCGTCTATTCATTGGTAATTCCTATTGCAGAGCCTCGTCTTATCCTATTGCATAAAGAATGCTATAAAAGCAACTCCGAAATAATCATAGGCGAATTGACTGTCTGGATGCTGAACATTATTCACACACCAGTTATATCCTCCTGTTTTAGCGTTTTAAATTATTCACATAACAAAGGGTATTCCCTAAGTTAGGTTCACACTCTCATTGCAGATATTAGTATTTCTGAACCAGTGTCCTGCTTTTTAGCGCTGGCGGAATAACCGATACCTGCAATGACAGCAAGAAAACCTGCTATGTTCTACAATATTTTGGGAACTTTTCTTTAAGGCGGAATCTGTCAATATGAACTTGGTCATAAATGTCGAGTGGTAAAAGCTTGATATTCATGAAGTTGAATGTCAAGGCTGCGTGGTAAGACTACATTAATTGGTCTTCACAGAAGACAGCAAAATGCCAATATGTAGCAAATTTTTGCTGCCGTTGGGATATCAACACTTTCGTGCTGAGGAGCACAAATAGCACAAAACTGCGCCAGGGATATTAGTTGTGGTGAGTAAAATTATAGATTCAAAATAAATATTTTAAATTTAAGGGCGCATATTGGTCGTTGTGTCTCATTTAACCCACCGTTTTTTTCGTACGAGTCCACTTACCATAATTTGAAAATATATACATTACTCATCAAAAAAATCTGATGTGGGCAACACATGACTTTCCTTATATAATGTAGTAAATTTACTACTTTTACAGTAAAAAAATAGGTTTTTCTTATAGTAGATACTGATATTCTTTCCAAGATATTGAATTTTCGACAATGAGTCGTCATTTTCATTGATTTAGCGTCATTTTTATCCATTTGACCAGATTTTCGTTAATTTGGCAACATTTCAAAAAGTCGCCAAATTAGCGACATTCCGCCAAATTCGTCGCAAAAATCTCGCCAAGCGTTATGGATGGAGAAATAAGTTATTCTTACAGCAGATAAATGTCTATTAGCGTTCAAATACAAAAGTATTACTCAAAGTATATTTTTTCATGAATGGAACGAGTTAGATCCACGAGAATGATGTCACCCAATTTATCGCAATGTATTACATATGAAAAGTGAACATGTTTCTCAATAGGAATTATTTTTTTTTATTTTATATGATTTTTTGATAATTTTTTTGGAAAAATGTACAATATCTCGAGAACGGTTCATGTTAGCGTTCTAAAATTTATGTCAATCGTTTTCTAATGAAACATTATATAAGAAATGCCTATTTGCGTAACTTTATTAGCGGTTTTAATTTTTTAACGATTTTTTCAAAGTTTCATTCGAAAATTTAGGGGGTTCTGAACATTCGATTGCGTATAAAAAAAATGGGCTTCAGTGTTTACGGATTGTGATTTTTGTACCAAATTTCGTTCGAATCGGTCCATTCGTTCTTCAGTTATCGTTTGCACAGGCTCACTGATACACACGCACACACACACATACAGACATCACTTCAAAAATGTTTGATTCGTGATCAGGGATGTTAGAAACGTGCTCTCCCGTCGAAAACTCGAATTCGCATTTTCGACCCCGTCACAATACTTTCCTTATACATTATGTATATAAGGAAAGTAATAAACATTTTTAACTTTAAATATTAACATTCATTAAACACCAATTATGAACATACTTAAAATTACAAGGTGAAAGCATTCGTGAGAATTGATCATCTTTAACTTATTCAAAAGAGCAAACTTCGACCTATTGTTAATTAAGACAAGCACATACCTTGGCGTTTTGGAATTGTTTTGATGGTTCCTACTGTCTGGATTTCATGAAATGATACTTGGGACACTTTTAACTGGCATTGCACCTTTCGAAAGGCTAGAGTCACCTCCTAACATCCTTCTAACCGTCATCATCTGAACCCTTTTGTCGACACTTTTAGGATGTCGTTTTACAATCATCCGCTCTTGGAATCATCTGCTCTTTCGTTGGTCGGCTCTGACCATTATCACTTTTTCGATCTATAAAAGTATATCTATGTAAGCCACTTCACTCGTGAATCTCTTCCTCTTAGCATCAGTGTCTTTTGGCCTCGGATAAAGACCGTCTTCTTACTCCCATTGACTATTCTTCAGTGTGATGTTGTATCGCGGTTTAATTGGCTGCTCTGGTTTGACTGAAATTTGTTTCAAGTCTTGGATGTAAGCATTGTTTATGCCCCAAGTATCTACAGTGGGAGTGCGACTGTAGTAATAAATTGTATTCAGTGCTGATGATACGTAGTGCAATCAAGTTATCGAATGGTTATCTTTGGTTTACAGCTTGTATTTTCAGTGTATTTTATTTATAGCAGGCATTTTAAATTTCAAGAATTCTTTTCAAAGTCAAATTTGGATAGTAGAATTTGGTTAATTGAATTTGGGGGGCAGGATCGTATTTGGCTTCCTCATCAAAATATGATAAATATTTATAAAAAAATACTCTGAATAAATATTTATAATAAATATTTATAAAAAATGATGAATAAATATTTATAAATGAATATTTATATATGAATAAATATTTATAAATGAATATTTATATATGAATAAATATTTATAAATGATATTTATATATGAATAAATATTTATAGAAAAATACTCTGAAATATTTTCTAATACTTTACAACACTGTACCGCACAATATGATCTGTTAATCTCTTCGATTTTATTTTCATATTACTTTCCTTATATACATAATGTATAAGGAAAGTATTGTGACGGGGTCGAAAATTCGAATTCGAGTTTTCGACGGGAGAGCACGTTTCAAGCATCCCTGATCACGAATCAAACATTTTTGAAGTGATGTCTGTGTGTGTGTGTGTGTGTGTGTGTGTGTGAAAGTATGTGTGTGTGTATGTGTGTGTGTGTGTGTGTGTGTGTGTGTGTGTGTCAGTGGGTCTGTGGAGACGATAACTGACGAACGAATGGACCGATTCGAACCAAATTTGGTACAAAAATCACAATCTGTAAACACTGGAAGCCTATTGTTTCTATACGCAATCGAATGTTCAGAACCCCCCCTAAATTTTCGAATGGAATTTTGAAAAAATCGTCAAAAAATCAAAACCAATAATAAAGTTACGTAAATAGACATTCCTTATGTAATTTTTCATTAGAAAACGATTGACATAAATTTTAGAACGCTAACATGAACCGTTCTCGAGATATTGCACATTTTTCAAAAAAATTATCAAAAAGTCAAATAAAATAGAAAAAAAATATTTCCTATTGAGAAACATGTTCACTTTTCATATATAATATCATGCGATAAATTGGGTGACATCATTCTCGTGGATCTAGCTCGTTCCATTCATGAAAAGAGATACTTTGAGTAATACTTTTGCATTTGAACGCCAATTTGATCGCCAAACATCTGCTGTAAGAATAACTTATTTCTTCGTTCATAACGCTTGGCGAGATTTTGGCGACGAAATTGGCGGAATGTCGCCAACTTGGCGACTTTTTGAAATGTTGCCAAATTAACGAAAATCTCGCCAAATGGATAAAAATGACGCTAAATCAATGAAAATGACGACTAATTGTGGAAAATTCAATATCTAATAAGTTATATAATATATAAATATATAATAATAGTTATATAATATATGTCGAAAATTCAATATCTAATAAGTTATATATATATATATATATATATATATATATATATAACTTATTTCTTTGTCCATAACGCTTGGCGAGATTTTGGCGACAAAATTGGCGGAATGTCGCCAACTTGGCGACTTTTTGAAATGTTGCCAAATTAACGAAAATCTCGCCAAATGGATAAAAATGACGATAATCAATGAAAATGACGACTAATTGTCGAAAAGTCAATATCTTGGAAAGGATATTAGTATCTACTAGAAGAAAAACCTATTTATTTTTCTGTAAAAGTAATAAATTCATTTCATTATATAAGGAAAGTCATGTGTTGCCCACATCAGATTTTTTTGAATTGATAAGAGTGGATACAAAATTATTCTTTTGCAGCGATCATAAAGTACGTTTGAGTTGTGGTAAAATAAAGAAAAAGTGCTGTAACTAATACGTTTTACTGTCAAATATGAACACGCCATTCAGTGAAGTCAGTAGAATGCAAAATTGTAGGATAAAAATACCCATCATTAAAATCCTGTGTTCCTAGCCACCCTCTGTAAAAGCTGGCGGCTCGAAGCTTTGTAGTAAGTCTGAAACTGCGTGGGAAGTATTCTTAGAGTACAGACTGTAGTAGAAAGTATTCTTAGAATGCTAACTGCAGTAAAAAGTATTCTTAGAATACAAATCGCTTGCAAAGTTTGTTTAGAGTACATTCTAAAAAATATGCACCTAGTTGTGATCTGGCAGAAAGTTCCCATGTCTATAATGTACACTCACTGCCATAACAATTTGCGCACCAAGAAGTAATTGTGTGATCATAACGAAACTTGGCATGAAGGTAAGTGTCAGGCAGATTTGCAAATGATTAGAAGTACAGCATTGCGCATTGCCACCAGAGGGTGTTGGACCAGAGGGTGTTGGACCAGAGGGTGTTGGAGAGGGTGTTGGACAGAAAAAAGGTACGCAGAGTTTTTGCCTGTACTTAATCTGTTGCAGAAGGACGCTTTTTCATTAGGAATGCCGTTATGCCGCCATCGAAGATAATATGTTCAGCTGTCAGAGTTTGAGAGGGGAAGAATCATTGGGATGATGGAAGCCGGGTGGTCAGCTCGACCAGTAGCCAGCCACATAGACCGTTCTGACTTTACTGTGAGGGGGTATTGGGACCAGTGGCCGAGAGGGAGGTCACATACACGGCGGCTAGGCGAAGGACGCCCTCGACAGATAAATAGCCGAGAAGACTGTCACATCATCCGACACGCACGCACAGTTTCAACTGCATCATTGTCCGCCATCCGGACACACCGTCCGGACATATCGCAGCACCATCACTACGGGCCCCAGTATCTGTGCGTGTCATCGCGGGGCGCCTGGCTGAAGGACATTTGATATCACGGTGCTCATTACGTATGTTGCCAATGAGATCCACTCACCTTCAACTCCGTTTGGAGTAGTGGAAAACCCAGGCCGTCCGACTCATCCAGAGGACTTGAGCAACTATTTGGACGACCGGCCGTTTGGAGTAGTGTCGCGCTCGACAGGATTGGACTGCAACCGAATGGAACCAGGTCGTCTTCAGAGACGAATCGAGATTCAATTTGGGTAGTGATGATAATCGTGTTCAAGTGTAGAGAACTCGTGATGAACGCTTCAATTCTGCCTTCGCTTTACAGCGGCACATCGCTCCCTCAGCTGGTGTGATTGTATGGAGTGTTGTCGCATACGTCATCTCTAACATTGATTCACGGAACCATGAGAGCCCAGCGGTACGTTCGTGACTCATGACAGGGCTCTCAGGAGGCAATTTTTACAGGACAATGCTCGGCCACACACAGCAAGGGTGCCACAGAAATGCCTCTGCCATATTATCACCCTTCCTTGGTCTGTCCGATTCCTAGATTTGTCACCGGTCGATCATGTCTGGGATCACTTGTGACGGCCAGTTTGACAGCCTACCAGTTTGGTCGAACTAGAGGCGCACTTACTACACCTGTGGAAAGAGATGACGCAGGACACCATACGGGATCTGAATGCCTCAATGCCCGCCCGTATCGCATCGTGTATTCACGCTAGAGGTAACCCAGCAGGGTACTAGAACCTCCATTCATTTGTAGGTTTTCCTATAATAAATAATCCTTTTGCTTTGATTTTTTTATCACTTACTTATATCAACGTTGCACTCAACATATATAAAAATTTTTTCGATCTGACAACTCTTTCTTGGTGCGCAAATTTTTATGACAATGAGTGTATATATTTGTGAATCTGGGAAATAACTTGTTAAAACGTTTAATGTCTTGGAAAGCTTAACTGACTTTGGCTAACTTTCCGTTCGGATTTAAAAGCCATCAGGTTTATTTTTTACAGTTTAGGACTTGAACCCACAAACTTCGGAACTCAAGAATGTATGTTTAAAGGTAAATGGATTGCCTTTAGTGATACATGAATAAACATGTAGTTATGATACGCCCATAAAGGGAGATAAGAACAATAACTCCAGTTTCAAATGTATCTGACTCAAAACCGTAAAATAACAAGATGATAACTACATTAGCTGAGATTAAAAGACAAATTTCATTTACAATATATGCAGTATAAGCCATTTGAACGACATACACAAATAGAAAGGTTATGCAATTACTTTTGCAATTTCAGCATTTTTCTTTTTACTTTTAGAGAGAGAAATAACTAGTGTTGCTTCTATATATCCGAGGAAGCGATCTTTCTTTGATG
Organism: Amaurobius ferox; assembly: GCA_951213105.1. Lineage (NCBI taxonomy): Eukaryota > Metazoa > Arthropoda > Arachnida > Araneae > Amaurobiidae > Amaurobius > Amaurobius ferox. The sequence continues at coordinate 42,669,604 of OX578138.1, forward strand.
TACAGAATAGAGTGCATCAAAGGAAGTACCTTCCGTCTGCCAGTAAGTGCTATCTTTCTCTTAGTGCCGACGTTTAAGCACATAGATAGACGATCTTTTTCTTCTCAAGCATGTAGTCCATTTTATTTTCGAGTTTTAAATTTCCAAACATTTTTCTGTCTGCTGATGGCTTAGAGCTAACGGTTACAGGGTCCCATCACTATACGCGGGTGAAAAGCATTTACGAGTTATTAACATACTCGTATATTGACATAATGCTTTTGGAAATTATACAATTCTTTTACATTTAAAAGAAGACGGCTCATGATTACGACCTCGAACTGGACTTCGTCATTATTGGATTATATTTAGACATCTATTTCGGAAGTGCATTTTAAGATTTTTTAAACTCTCATTCTGGAAAGTGTACAGGTAATTATATAAACTAATAAATGGTCCATTTGGTATTTTAATTATTCTAAATACTGCCTGCCTAATTGAGAAAGGTGTACTGCGTAGCTGTTCTTCTTTTCAGTCTCTGTTTCAGGGCAGTTTCAGATGGCTATTGGGACCATAATTAACCACAATAATTTCGAAAAAAAATTATACAACAATTCGTTATATACGAATCTATAGTAATGAAATGAAGAAACTGTATGCTTGTTTGATTGATTGTCCGCGATGCCGCACGATATATACCGTACTTACACGTCCGAAGTTTTTCACACAGTAGCATCCGTACTAGAACTAATACACATCGAAGACCTTTATCAAAACTTTTAATTACATATTTTTAATTGAATTTTAAAACGTTTCCAAAGAGTTTAAGTCGGTTGTTTACTGCTAACAATAGTAAAAAGTTTCTTTCTCTTTTGATTTCTCTCTTCTCCCAATATCCAGTTTTAACTTTAACGTGTAACAACGCAAACGTCGAAAATTCAGACCACTCGACTCATCCAAAAGCATAAGCAACAGATTTAGTGGCCGGAAATAGGACAACTCAAACGTGTAACAACGCAAACGTGTAACAACGCAATGTGTAACAACGCAAACGTCCAACAACGCAACGTGTAACAACGCAACGAGTTAACAAATGTTTTAACGTGTAACAACGCAAAATGAAGTATGTGTTTTTGGAGTGTTTGATTCTCATACGTTCGGCCTTATTTTTGCAACTAACAGCTTATTTTTGTAGATACATACAATTATAGTCAAAATGATTGTAATGACGTAGTTTACTATAATCTACGTAGAAGAACTGAGTGCGGCTGAAACTGTTTATTAAAATATGAAAAAGAATCAGAAATATTTTGACGGGCCGAAGGAAATATTGTAATAAGTATCAGCCAAAGATGATATGTAAAACTTAGAGCCAAATTAATTCTAGAGTCCTAGAGTTAAAATTTTAAAGATGCCTAGAGCACAAATGCTCTACGTGAGTACAGCTATACATAATAAAATAATATATCTGTCTGTGAGTACGTGCAGTCTGTAGCCACAAAGCAGAACGTCATACGGTCATTAAATTTGAAACCCAGCTACTTTAGGGTGTAGAACGATGCACCTCGGCGAGATGTTTTTTGTTTCTGTCGTGGTTGTTATAAGCTGCCGTATTATTAAAGCTTTATTTAAATGTCATTTACCGAAACTTACAGCGAATTCACGAAAATAAAAAAACCGCTTTATTATTACGTCCGTTTATAACAATAAAGAAAAAATCTGATGTGGGTAGCACATGACTTTCCTTATATAATGCAATGAATTTATTACTATTACAGTAAAAAAATAGGTTATTGTTACAGTAGATACTTATATTCTCTCCAAGATACTGAATTTTAGTAATATATACTGAATTTTAGTAATATATACCAATATACTGAACCTGAGTCGTCATTTTCATTGATTTAGCTCCATTTTTATCCATTTGGCGAGATTTTCGTTAATTTAGTAATATTTTAAAAACTCGCCAAGTTGGAGACATTCCGCCAAATTCGTCGCCAAAATCTCTCCAAGCGTTATGGACGAGGAAATAAGTTATTCTTATAACAGATAAATGACTATTGGCGTTCAGATAAAAAAGTATTACTTAAAGTATCTTTTCTCATGAATGGAACGAGCTAAATCCACGAGAATGATGTCACCCAATTTGTAGCATGGTATTACATATGAAAAGTGAACATGTTTCTCAATAGGGAATATTTTTTTTTATTTTATATGACTTTTTAATAATTTTTTGAAAAATGTGCAATATCTCGCGAACAGTTCATGTTAGAGTTTTAAAATTTATGTCAATCGTTTTCTAATCAAAAATTACATAAGAAATGTCTATTTGCATAACTTTATTAGAGGTTTTGATTTTTGGCGATTTTTTCAAAATTTCATTCGAAAATTTAGGAGGGTTCTGAACTTTCGATTACGTATAAAAACAATAGGCTTCGAGTGTTTACGGATTGTGATTTTTGTACCAATGTTCGTTCGAATCGGTCCATTCGTTCGTCAGTTATCGTCTCCACAGACTCACTGATACACACACACACACACACACACACGTACTTTCACACACACATACACACACACTTTCACACACACACACACAGACATCACTTTAAAAATGTTTGATCAGGGATGCTTGAAACGTTGTCTCCCGTCGAAAACTCGAATTCGAATTTTCGACCCCGTCACAATACTTTTCTTATACATTATGTATATAAGGAAAGTAATAAATATACTTATGCGTGTGCAACATGAATCCCGAGGCAACGGTGGGTATATTTTCTAGTATATAAATAAAAACGATTGAACTTTAGGGATTAACTCTCAACTTTATTTAATCTATCGTATAATTCCAAGCGTTTCTCGCTAATCACGCATTTAATCCAGTGTTCCTATTCCAACTGAATTAACATAGCACAAAATACACAGACTCGATGAATATTCATACGTTTCATTGACTAAAGTTTAACGTCTATTAACCATTTGATCCGCACCCTAATGACAACAATGTTACAAGCCAAGTTTTCTGAAATGACGCTGGTTTTGAAACCTTCACTTACAAGTTTCTGCCTCATAAACTGATTGGGTAATGAAATTGAAAACGTACCGACATAATGATGAGTTTATTATGCATAGATTTTGAGGATGGGGTTTGGGAAGTAAATATAACTTTTGCCGAGTGAATATAAATCCATAACAATTTGCTTCGTCTGGAAATGCAAACGTTAAAAAAAAATCTGATGTGGGCAACACATGACTTTCCTTATATAATGTAATGAATTTACTACTTTTACAGTAAAAAAAATAGGTTTTTCTTATAGTAGATACTACTATTCTTTCCAAGATATTGAATTTTCGACAATTAGTCGTCATTTTCATTGATTTAGCGTCATTTTTATCCATTTGGCGAGATTTTCGTTAATTTGGCAACATTTCAAAAAGTCGCCAAGTTGACAACATTCCACCAAATTCGTCGCCAAAATCTCGCCAAGCGTTATGGATGAAGAAATAAGTTATTCTTACAGCAGATATACGACTATTGGCGTTCAAATACAAAAGTATTACTCAAAGTATCTTTTTTCATGAATGGAACGAGCTAGATCCACTAGAATGATGTCACCCAATTTATCGCATGGTATTACATATGAAAAGTGAACATGTTTCTCAATAGGAAATATTTTTATTTTATGACTTTTTGATAATTTTTTTGAAAAATTGTACAATATCTCGAGAACGGTTTATGTTAGCGTTCTAAAATTTATGTCAATCGTTTTCTAATGAAAAATTACATAAGAAATGTCTATTTGCGTAACTTTATTAGTGGTTTTAATTTTTTGACGATTTTTTCAATATTTCATTCGAAAATTTAGGAGGGTTCTGAACATTCGATTGCGTATAAAAACAATAGACTTCCAGTGTTTATGGATTGTGATTTTTCTTCCAAATTTTGTTCGAATCGGTCCATTCGTTCGTCAGTTATCGTCTCCACAGGCCCACTGACACACACACACACAGACATCACTTAAAAAATGTTTGATTCGTGATCAGGGATGCTTGAAACGTGCTCTCCCGTCGAAAACTCGAATTCGAATTTTCGACCCCGTCACAATACTTTCCTTATACATTATGTGTATAAGGAAAGTAATAATTTCATAAAGAGTTATCGATGTAAAACAAAGGGTTTCGATACAATAAATTTCAGCCTACATATCTTTAATCTTTCATTTCTGAAATGAACGTATGTCAATTTTTTCCACCATACTATTTTTGTTATTCCATCGAACTATTGTATAAGAGAAGGTTGTAATATGGAAATCTCTAGAACTGTTAATTTGTTAGAGCCGTCTAACATTGACTTAGCCATATTTGTTTTATATATTCACTATAGCAGGCAGTCACTAGATTCACTATAGCGGCATAGACAGAGCCGTCTGGATTGACGGCTTTGTCTATATTGAGAGGTTAGTGCTTGCTTAGCCTAGAGAGTGTTTCATTGGAAGCATGCTGTCTTCAGCAACGAATCCCAATTCTCTCTCAGTGCTGATAATCGCAGCATACATATGCGGAGACTTGGCCGGTGTTACGATTCCGCATTTGTTGTCGAACGACACACATATTGTAACAGTCTGAGGAGCCATGTCATGTGACAGCCTATATTCTCTAGTTGTGCTGCAATCCAATTTAGCGGCTCGCTTGTACGTCGACGATATTCTGCAGCCGATTGCTCTGCTTATGCTGTCAAGTTGCCTAGGTTCTATGTACCAATAAGACAGCGCTCGTCCACATACTGCATGACTTTCTCAACAATGTCTTCGAGGATTTAATACTCTGTCATGGCCATCCAGGTTCTCAGACCTATCACCAATACAACACGTTTATGATATACTGGGACAGCAAGTGCAGCCTTCTCAGTATACCACCGAATTAGTTGACTAGTTACAGCATTTGTGGCAGAGTCTTCCTCAGAGGAACATAAGCAACCTAATTAACTCGATGCTAAATCTAAACACGGTGTGTATAGCTGCCAGTGGAGGGTTTACCACTTACTAAAATACTATCTTTTTGTTGCCACCATTTCTTAAAATTTTTTGCTCCTAAATTCAAATCATTTGTACACCTCCTTCTACTATACATCCATGCTGAGTTTCGCGGCTGTAGCTCAATTTCTTATGTGTCCTTATATTTTTTTGCAACATCGTGTATTATAAATAATCTCCTCTATATACAATTCATCTACGTAAGTCATGTATTCTTTTTCATAATGCCATAATTTATGCAGACGAATAATGGTATTAGAGCTGGATACATGATCAATTGATGCATTAATATTAACATGTGTCAGGCATCAACATGAGAAATTAGGGCAAACTGATTTATACTCAATGCAGTATGTCCTTTGATGCAAATGAGTTCGAATAAAATAGTGTCTATTAAATTATTAAAAAATGTATATTGAAACCGATCTTTTCAAACTGACTGCACTTTCATTTCAGAACAAAAAATATTTAAATTTAGTTATTTGTAAAAGCAATCAAGCCCTCAGTACCAATTCATGACCTATTCTAAAACACATTAAAATGACTTTAGCCATACCTTGGTCTTTAGCAATTTGATCTTTCTTCAATAGGAAAACACTTGCACATGTGTACTAAATGAATAATTGAATGAAATAGGCTCATTATAAGGTGATATATAGGAGTTTATATCATGTATAAGGCAATATGTAAAACAAAAAAAGTTTACTAATACATATTTCGCCCTCCGATATCTATGCAAATTCTGCTTAATGTGCTATGCATTCCGATAGCATAACGAATCTGCTTTTCATCTGTCAAATCTCTTCGACTTCAAGCTATTTAATCGCCAACGGATCGCCACAAAATTGCAGGGCAAGGTTTAACAATTGTCAGTTATTCCAATTCTCGCATGTACTTCTGTCTCACAGGAAGCTGAGAAGGATAATGAGAGAGAATGGTTGCCCACAGTGACGAGTTCATTATAGGCAGATTCTGTGTATTAGATTTATGCAAAGTGAACTAAATCATCTAGATTAGCTCTGGACTAGTTCATGGTCAGTTTGTTCTGAGGGAAAGTGTGAAAAATTATGATAGTTATTTAAAAGTCCGTGTAAAACCTATCCAAGAGAGATAGCTAATTAAAATTTATTCACATGCGCCCTTAGGATTGCTTTTAAATGGATTAAAAAACTTGGATAATTAGCCCATAATCAAGACAAGTAGATAATGCGCAGATTATTTATATGGTATTTATGAAAAGAGAGTCCCTACTTAATAATTCATGTCAATTTGTTCTGAGAGATAAATTATGTAAGTTATTTCAGAGCATGTTAAAGCTATCCTATTACTTAAAAGTTATTAATTAAATGTCTTTTTTGGATTTCTTTTAAATGGATTAGAAAACTTGGATAATTAGCCCATAATTAAGATAAGTTCATAATTCGCAGATTATGTATATTGGGTTTATGCAAAGAGAGTTAAGTCAATTGAATCCTAGTTAATAATTCATGCCAATTTGTTCTGAGATATGAATTATGAAAGTTATTTAAAAATATGTTAAAGCTATCCTATTACCTAAAAGTTATTCTTTAAATTATCCTCTCTGGGTTTTCTTTAAATGGGTTAAGAGAACTTGGATTAAGCGTAGGGCAATCAATACCGGGATAAAAATTAAAACAAGTATTTCTGCTTGTTTTTTCAATTTTCAAAACCGGGATATCGGTGCTGACACCGACATTTTTAGATTTTCAAATATTAATACTTTACACACCAAAAAATTTTAGTAAAAACGCCAAGTCTTATACTATAATATGACTTTAAAGAATGTTTTGATAATTAAACAGAACAATACAAAGAGCAGCAATTAATTGAAAAATCTTAAAGTAATAAGATAATAGTAATAACGTTAATAATCGATTTGAAGTTAAAAAAAACAAGGTATAAACTGTATCAAATAAATGAACAACAGGACAGATTACAGAAATAACAATTACATGGAAAAACAAAATGCATCTTACACAGAAAAATAATTGGATGAAATAGGTTCATTATATAAGGCAATATGTAAAACTTTCCTCGTGATGGCTCGGCTGCCAGATTGCGGGTTCGAGTCCCGCCTGCGGGCATGGATGTTGTAATGTCTTATTGGGGCAGAAGTCAGACTTCTACCTTCGGGTGTCCCGGGTCCTTCACTAAACAGAAGCAGTGCACACATTCTTCCTTAATAAATATGTTAGGAACACGACACCAACCAAGCAACCAAATATGTAAAACTAAAAAATGTAGGATAAAAATTAATAACATTAGAAATTTGAAGTTGACGAAACTTTGAAAGAGGTACTTGTACGCCACATCTCTTTTCCCCACAAAATCGTTCAACTTACTTATTTACATATTTTTTTTCTTTTAAGGCTTGTGGAGGGGTGTACCTTTGTGTACGTGGCTACGCATCCGCTTAAGTTAAGGATTTCTCATGTATGGGTTTATGGATTAAAATTAATTTGGAAAGTGAGTGTTGTTATCTGCAAATATATTATTTAAGTAGCAGTCGCTTATTTATGATCAGGGCAACGGCGGGAAATTCGCTCTAGTACATAATAAATCAAAGATTTGCCAGTGTTTCAGTGAGCCCTCTGCAGCAAAAAATTGAAGCTACGAACAGCGATGAAGTTTTCTACAGAAATTCTTCACATGCCCGTAATGTCCGGCCACACATTCAGCTGCAGTAAGTCTTCGGGTCTGTCATGTGCTCTGGGTTTTTAACATACCCGTAATGTGTATCTCTGCAATTTAAAAAGAACTTCAAATTAGTTTAAATATAATGAATATTTAAATCCAAAAAACAGCATTTAAAATCGAAAATTCTTCAGAATTTTGACTTCGAAATATATTCTGGGCAGATGATAAAATGCAGTCAATTCAATTTATCCATCGGAGCTTTCAGAAGTAGGTGTCTAGCAAACGATATCACAGACTTATGTCTAGACGAGTGTTTTTTTAACACTTTGGCAACATAGTTGAAAAGTGTTTATGACTTTGTTCTATATGTCTGTCTGTCTGAACGTTCCCACGATAACTGCCGTAAAAATGACTTTATCAAAATGAAATTCTGTATGTTGTTGAGACGGTCTGTCGGACATATGGGAATGTAAATGAAAAATATTACCCAATTAGTTTTGGATTGAACCCTGGTTGAAAAAATGAAATACAATGAACCCTATGAGACCTAATTTTTCAAACATTTTTAAGCAAAGTTAAAATTCACAACTTGCTTCGAAAATTTTAGGAAATACTCAAATTATCCCAGAAAATATATGAAACAAATTTCAGCAAACTATGGGTGGTAGTTTTTTAAATAAAAATTAATATAATAATTACACCAATATTATATGAAGAGATTACGTGACCCACTTCAAAATAAAATATTGCGTCCATCGTTTTTCCCATTGTAAAATACCGTTATTTTTAAAGTTCTTTTAAATTGATATTTTGTGTTGCATCAGTCCAAAAACCGGTTTAATTTTGCGTATTTTCTATGTACCTATATTTTGCGCCAACGTAATTACAATATATTTTAGTTTAAATGATCATCAAACTTTTATCATTTCTACAACGAAGCCTAATTTCAATGGATGCAGAATGTAAATAAGTGACTGTAAGATGAGTTGCATAAGAATTGCTGAATTATTTTTTACGCAAAATTATTTAACTCTGGAGTCTGGAATAAAAGTGAAATGCATGAAATATTCATTGCTTTTACATAGAGTCAGACGGTTTATATTTCGATGACGTCATTTGAATAAAGTTCATTTTTTACGATGGAGTTTAAAGTTTTGTCGAAATGTGACTTCACTCGGATGAAAAGTCGCTGAGATAGCAATTATTTTATTTTTTAATTTTACTTCTAGGCTAAAGGAACATGTTTTCCTTTATTGCGGCTTCAAGAGTTTTCAATTATTTGAGACGCTCCTATTTAGCTCGTATCAAATGTGTTTATTCAGTTTTAGGGCATAGTAAAAGAGCGTATTGCGCATGGTTCTAATGGTTGCACATGGGAATAAAATGGAGCGCGGAAATAATACAGGTTCAAAACAGGCGATTTGGAAATTTAGTACTGTTATCTGTTTGTGTATTATTTAAGTAATTGGGATACGGCAATGTCGGTTAATTTCTTCCAGTATATTATATGGGGAAACTAAACTTTGCAGCGGATATTTTCCCAAAAGAGCAAAAACAAAAAAAAAATGCAACAGGTAGTTAGCTAGCAAGTCAGTGAGCCTTGGATCGCTTTCGATTGATGATGTATGTGCACTGTAAAATATTTGCCAGTGGCCTTATAAACCGGCGTGTAGTCGACGCTACGTCAATGCGAAAAAATTCGGGCGACGCAAGCACGAGTACGGAGCGAAAAGTATGGTGAGTAGACGCCAGAAACGTAGATATACGCAACTGACGGACTTTGAGTGACGCCTGATCATCGGGCTTAAAACCGCAGAGTAGTCAAAGCGCCGGATATTCCTTCACGTGGATCGTTCGGATTATGCCGCCCGACGGTGTTGGGAGCACTGATCACTGCACGTCACCCAGACACAGAGGACCGGCTCTGGACGGACCAGACATACCACGAGTAGAGGATCGAATGTTCGTGCGACAGGCATATATAGAGCCCACGGCGACCCGATCCGCGATAGAGGCACAGGTAGCGGCTCCTGTGTGCCCACGAACCATATCTAGACACCTGAAGGAAGCGAATCTGCGACCCCAGCGTACCTTACGTGCACTACTGTTAACACGGGAGCATCGGTGGATCCAGTTGCAGTGGTGCCGGAGCAGAGCAACGTGGAACACCACAGATTGGCGATGTGTGGTGTTTAGCGATTAGTGCCGCTTCGTTTTGGGGACCGATGATCAGCGTGTCCGGGTGTGGAGGTCAATTGCACAACGCCACAATCCCAGCCTCGTTATCGGACCCCACACCATCCCCACTACAGGCATCATGGGCTGGGAAGCCATAGCCCACGACAGCCGATCCGCTCTAGTAGTTGTACCTGGAACATTGACGGACCCATGGCCCCCACAACGGGGTGGCTAACACGGCTACACCCAGGGGGCCCGGGACAAATGGATGCGAAAGGGGGCCAGACGGAGCCGGGAGCCTTTTCTGGGTTTTTTCTAATTCAATAATTGACAGTTTTAAAAAAAATGGAAGCACTGGACTTTGAGAAATTTGAAAAATAACAACTGTAACATGATTTTTTTTTATCAAAGAGGGCCCAATTCGTGGCTATGTCCTTAACGGCCACTGTCCTTAAAAATATGGCGTGACAAAAAAGATCAATCACGATCGCCGTACCATTGCATCGTTTCCATTTTTCCAGGAAGAAACACTACTTGTACTCGGCGCTGACAAAATTTCCGGGCCCCTATGCAAAATCTTAGGATCCTGTGCATCTCACGGTAGCTGTTTCTTACGCCCCCCCCCCATACATTATTAATGCTCAATTGTCCATGAATTTTTGGATGTTCGTTTTTTTCAAAGTACGCCATAAAAGGAGGGGGATAAGTGGAACTAATGTCCAAGGGCCCGCAGCCCATTTGGACCCTTGAAGAATTTTGGCCAGGGGATCCGTCCTAGGATGAGGGGGCCATGGACGGACCAGAGGTACGTGGATGAGATTCTACGGCCCCATGTGCTCCCATTCATTGTTGGGATTCTAGGTGCGTAATTCCAGTAGGATAATGCTCGACCGTACACGGCTCGGGTCGTCCAGGCCTGCTTGAGTCACGTCCAGATACCTCCATGGCCTGCTCGTTCCCTAGACCTATCCCCTACCGAGCATATGTGGGACCAGTTGAAACGCCAGCTGCTTCATTGCTGCAATCTTCGGGATTTGGAACGTAACGTCCAACATGTGTGAACTTGTCTGCCGCAGGACATCAGCCGTCTGTTCAACACCATGCCGGACCGTATTGCTGCTTGTATCGGAGCACGAGGCGGTGCGGCGCGCTATTGAGGATGACCGGGCTCTGTACCACAGTTCTTTCTATACGTGTTCTGCTGCCCTGTTTTTGTGATCATGTATATCATTCATCTGTATCCTCCCATCAATAAAATTTTTGGTCCATCCTATGCTTCCTTCTTGATGCGAAACTTTCATTGTTCGTGAGTATACATTAAATGTGATCGCTGTAACAAATTTCGTTCGAAACGCTCCATTCGTTCGTGAGATATCGCTTCCATAAACTCACGGAGGTGTACAAAGCACGCTCACACCAACATACTTACATGGACTCGCTTGCACACATACACACAGACATCATCTCAAAAAAGTTCGTTTCGTGTTCAGTGCTTGAAACGTACTTTTCTATCGAACGTACGAATTCATCACAATACTTTCCTTATATAATATACTATGTATATAAGGAAAGTTAAAAGGCTTGTTCTTTAAATATACACACACACTCCACAAAAACGTTCGATTCGTGTTCAGGGATGCTTGAAACGTGTTCTCCTGTCGAAAACTCGAATTCGAATTTTCAACCCATTCACAATATCTCCCTTATATATTATACTATGTATATAAGTAAGGTACAAATGCTTGGTCTTTAAATATATATAATTGAATTTTGGTTCAAATCAGATAATAATTGAGCTTTTTCGGTGCGGATATTGCTCATCATTAAATAAGGAATAAAATGAGCTAGGAAGTCTTTGAATGCTACATTTTAATGTAGAATTATGTATGTAAGAGGACAAAATCTGATGCAATCTTTTCAATTTTCTATTATAAAACATAATGTAAATTAGATATGACATCTTATTTTATCTTTGTATATATAATAATAAACTAAAATATAGCACTCACGGTCCTTTTGGGAATTTTATTATTTTTTCATTATGAAACTTAAATAGTTCCTAGTTTCAATCTTTCTAGGGATTCAAACTGTCTAATAATTAAAGAGTTGGACAGAAACGCGCAGGTTTGTTGGTAGCGAGTTCTGTTCTCACCTCAAAAGCTGTGCTTTTGCGATTACAGTTTTAAAGTACTGCGGTCACAGCATGAAGCGAAATAGTTTTAGATTTTTTAAACATATATGTTAAAATGTTAAACTTAAATGCACGTAAATCGCATCTTCGATAGTCGCCCTCTTGGCTGAAATGCTTGACGCTTCAATAAACCCTTATCCACAGCTTCTGAAATAGGAAGCAGACAACATGACCGCTAAACCAGCCAGCGTACATTTTATAGGTCCTGATTAACATATTTAAATTTAACAGTCTGACTGGTCAGAAAAAGTACGGATGGTAAAACGATTCCATGGACTCGAATCCACAGCATCTTTAATAGGAAACAGACAATATGACCACTGAGTCAACCAGCTCACATACTGAAGATCTTAATTAATGTATTTTAACTTAACAGAAAGCCTGTTCAGGAAAAGTACGGATACCACAACGATTCAATTGTCTAGAACACACAGCATCTGGAATAGGAAGCATCCCATTGAGCCTGCAAGCCCACGTTCCATACATACTAATTAAGGTATTTAAACTTAAGGGAAATACTGATCCGCAAAATTATGAATACCAATACGACTCAATGGACTCGTCTGGCGACATTTGTAGCAAATTGGTGACATTTTCGTCAAATTGGTGACATTTTCGTCAAATTGGCAACATTTAAAATAATCGCCAGGTTGCGATATTCCAACAAATCCGTCGTAAAAATTTCGATAAGCGTTGTAGATGGAGAAATAGGTTACAGTTATAATAAATAAATGACTATTGGTGTACAAATCTATTTCCCAAATTGTCTTCTCTCGTGAATGGAACGAGCTCGATCCATGAGAATAATGTTAAGAAATTTATTGCATAATATTACATATGAAAGTGAACATAATTCCCAAAAGTTATTTTTTTTTTTAATTTTGTGTGATTTTTTTATAAGTTTATTTGAAATATGTGCAATATCTTGAGAACGGATCATTATAATGTTTATGTCAATCGATTTCTAATTATAAGTTACATACGCAATGATTAGCTACTTATTATTGGATTTTTTGATGATTTTAAAAAATGTCATTCAAAAATTTTGGGGTGCTTTTCAAAACAATGGACTTATAGTATTCACTGAATCTAATTTTTGTACAAAATTTCGTTTGAATCGCTTTATTCGTTCGTAAGATATCGTCTCCGTAGTCTCACTGACACACACATACTTGCACACACACACACGCGCGCGCACGTACGCATACACACATATACTTGCACACACATACACACTGCACACACACACACATACTTGCACACACACACACACACATGCACACACACACGCATACTTGCACATACACACACATACTTGCACACACACATATATACTTGCACACACACACATACTTGCACACACACACACGCACACTTACTTGCACACACACACACACACACATGCACTCATATGCACAAAGACATCCCCTCAAAGATGTTCGATTCGTAATCAGGGGCGATTGAAACGTGCTCTTGAAACGTGTCACGTGTCTCGAACCCACCGCAATATTTTCTTTATGCATTTTACTATGTATATAGAGATATTAAAAAGTGAAACTTTCAGAAAATGAACATTCCAGTCTCTATGTAATAAAACTCTCTATGTAAAATATTTTCTGCAAGAAATATTCAAACTTTAAAGCCACATTTAATCTGACTGCATCCCGCAATGTAATCCACTGACCTGTAAGTAAATTTCAAAATATCCGGACTTTCCCTCAGAACAACATACTAGGAACTCATTACATGCATTCAGATGATTGAATTGAGTTGACACAAACCCAATATTCAAAACAGGTCCTTAATGAACTCGTCTCTGTGTCATGTGTTGCAGTATCTTCCTATTGTAATGCCACATCTTCTGTTGTAATGTCACGTCTTATTTTGTCGAGTTGACTTTGAGACCGAAACAGAGTCAGAATTTGAAATCACCGACCATCCTCAGATCTATCTATTCCTCTACTTTTGTATCGTTCTGATGTGAATTGAATAATTTATAATTGAAATAAGAGACAATTGGTGAGAGAATCTCGAAGATGATTCAACATTTTAGAGCAGCGGTTTACAATTTCGTGAACCCTTTTTGGCATAGCATATATCCTTTAGAGACTTTATCATGTAATTTTCTATAAAAGCGGAATTTATGCGGATTATGTATATTAATAATTATTATGCAGAGTTTTCGCATATATTCAGAAAAAAACTCATAAAAATTGTCTAACAGTTTTGTCTTTCCAAACACTCTAAGAAACCCGCCGTGACCAAAAAGACTGCATCTTTGCACACTTATAGTTTCGAATACTGGACCGAACCTAACCTTTTCCCGGAGTGTACAAAATTCTGCTCCCTGAGTGTATACAATCGAAGATATCCTACAGATATTATTTTGGATATGCAAGTACAAAATAGGGGAGGGAGCGGTAAAATCTCTCAAAATACATTTTATCCAATTAAACTCAATTCAGTCGATTATGGAAGAAGCGAAGAAAAATTAAATCTGTATAAAAAGCAATACGCTGCCCACACCAGATTGTTATTTATTAGAGCTGTCGATTTTTTTAGCGGACTCCTAATTTTATGCAATTTGTTTCAGTAATCGAACTTTCTTCGCTTAGGGGGGGGGGGTTATATAAAAAGTTCTGTTATGTATTTTTATGTTAATTCGTCATACAATTTCAAAAGTGTTTCAATATAATTTTTCTTACGATTTAAAACAATGTTTCTAATTGGAAGTAAGTATCTAGAACAAGAAGTTCAAAAGTTATGAGACTAGGAACAGTCTTCATGACACATTCTATACGTAGCTTTGTTAGGTTCTATCGGTACAATTTCGAAAATATATGTATATATTGTTATCCTTAACCCTTGAATTACTAAAATAGCAATCGAGATGTATCGGGTGAAATAGTCAACGAGTCTGCACAGCGGCCGAATGTACTAATCTTAATCTTTCCTTAATATATATATATATATATATATATATTTATATAAATATATATATATATATAAATATATATATATATATATATAAATATATATATATTTATATATTTATATATATATAAATATATATATATATATATATAAATATATATGTATATAAATATATATATATATATATATATATATATATAAATATATATATATATATATATATATATATATATATATATATATATATATAAATATATATATATATATATATAAATATATATATATATATATATATATATATATATATATATATATATATATATATATATATTATTAATTTATTTTTTAATTATTTATTACTTATTTCTGTCACTGATACAATAATGGAACAAGTCCAATTAGTAATCGCAGTGCAGGGAATCATACATCAAAGCAAAAGCCTCAAACATACATTTTTAAAGTGTTTTTCAGACATAGGAAACAAATCAAATACTATTAGGGCATAAATTAAATAACGTATAAAATTTAAAAACAGAAAAGTTTCTCCCAAAATTGCGATTAACATTAGCTGGAATGTGAAATAACGTTTGACTCTTTAAACTAGGCTTTCCAGCATAAAGATCGATCACATATATAAATGCACTATAATCAATCTGATTGTTGAGTAATTTCCTAAAAACCACCATATTTTCAAACTAATTTGCAAAAAGCGATCAAGTTATCGCCAAAGGCGTCTAATGCCAACTTTTTCATTATGCCCTAGTCATCATGGCATAATGAATAGCTAATACCTGTAACGGCAATAAAAAAAAACTTAATGAACTGATTTACAACGTAAAATGCTGCACAAATAAAGACAAATAAGCACCCGCATGTTTCGGAAATTAACTAAATTTCCTTTATCAGTGCAAAAAAGTCTGGACCTGAATGTGAAAAAAAAACTGAAGTGGGCAGCATATGACTTTCCTTATATAATGCAATGAATTTACAACTTTTACAATTAAAAATGTTATTCTTATAGTAGATAATTATATTCTTTCCAAGATATTGAATTTTCTTCAATTAGTCGTCATTTTCATTGATGTAGCGTCATTTTTATCCAATTGGCGAGATTTTCGTTAATTTAGCAACATTTAAAAAATCGTCAAGTTGGCGACATTCCGCCAAATTCGTCGCCAAAACATCGCCAAGCGTTATGGACGGAGAAATAAGTGGAAGACCCAGACCACACGACAAACCCTAGGGCTAATGGTAGCTTAGGGTGTGGCCTGGGGAGAAATAAGTTATTCTTACAACATATAAATAAATCATTCTTACAACAATAAGTTAGTTATTAAATAAGAATTAAATAAGAGAAATAAGTTATTCTTACAACAGATAAATGACTATTGGCGTTGAAATACAAAAATATTACTCAAAATATCTTTTCTCGTGAATGGAACCAGTTAGATCCATGAGAATGATGTCACCAAATTTATGGCATGATATTACATATGAAAAGTGAACATGTTTCTTAACAGTTAATATATTATTTTTATTTTACTTGATTTTTTGATAAATTTATTTCAAAAATGAGCAATATCTCGAGAACGATTAATGCTAGCATCCTACAGTTTGTGTCAATCGTTTACTAAAGAAAAATTATATAAGAAAAGTCTATTTGCGTAACTTTATTAAAGGTTGATTTTGATGACTTTTTCAAATTTCACTCGAAAATTTAGGGGATTCTGAACATTCGATTGTGTTTAAAAACAATAGGCTTCCAGTATTCACGGATCGCGATTTTTGCACCAAATTTTATTCAAATATCTCTATTCGTTCGTGAGATATCGTCTCCATAGACTCACTGACACACACACACACACACACACACACACACTCAGACATCACCTCAAAATGTTCGATTCGTGATCAGGGATGCTTGAAACGTGCTTTCCCGTCAAAAACTCGAATTCGAATTCTCGACCCCGTCACAATACTTTCCTTATACATTATGCATATAAGGAAAGTAATAAGCAACGTCGACCAAACTGAAGCATCATACTGCAGTATCATTTTTTAGGATCAGCTATAGAAAGAGTTTAGATGGCAACTAATTTGGATTCAGTATGAAATTTTGGAACAGGTAGATGGACTTCACTAAGGATTTAATATCCGGTTCTAATACTTCCTTGAAGCATATATTTTACAGGATCAGCTATAAATAGAGTTTAGATGATGACTTATGGGGATTCAATATCAAATTCCAAAAGGGTAGGCGTACTTTAATAAAATTTTCAACTACTGGTTTAAAAATATCTAATTTTATTAAGATATACGCTTCACAGAATTGACTATAACTAGAGTTTAGATGATGACTGATATAGATTCAGCATTAAATTCTAGTTGGAGTCGGCGTCTCACTAAGGAATTCTACTTCCAGTTCTAGAGATGCTATTTTCGATTTTAAAAACGCGCTATTTTCTTGCAATATGTATTTCTCAGAACAGGATGCTTGTATGATGACTAATGTGAATGGATTCGGCATCGAATTTTAGAAGTTAAGAATTTCCTTAAGAATTTACACTTCCTGTGTTGGAGATGTCACTTCCGTGTATTTTCCTGAAAATGTGCATGACTGTAATCAATGTAAATGTTCGCAAAAGTATAAAAGTTCCTAATAGTTCCGTCGAAAATGAAGTGCACACACCACATGCCACCATATAAAGGCTCCTTCACAAATTTATTCTTTGCTCTTTATCACCTTTAGAGTAATTTTGTTCAACAGCCCGTAAGAAAAATGCGTCTTCTAATAGACCAACATCGCTTTAATCAAACGAATCTTCTTGTGTGTTGACTGCAAATCCATTGAACCCATTATCTTTAAGTAGTCTCTAGAAAGTCATCTGAAAGGTTCCAAATGCCCATGCGTATAATTAATGGAAGGATATTGCACACGAGAATTACTCTCAACGTAAGATAATTAGTACTTCTGTAAATTAATGACATGACAGTACTTTTAAGGTTCATATTCAGTGCACTTTGTAATTAATCATATACAGGATGATCGTAAAGTCGAGCATAGAACATTTCAAAATTGTATAATAAACCTAGAAGTTAAAATATAGTAAAACATTTGTAATTCGAACTAATTTGACCGAGGTAAGTTCGGAATAGCGGTTGTTCGAAAAAGCGAGATGTAGAGATGAAATTTTCGAAATAAAACCCTTACCAGGAGTTAGTTCCTCATGGGGAAGTCAGCCTAATATTTATTTTCCTCTTGACATTGCTCAGCAGTTTTCGCCAAAGATGAAACTCGCAATCACGTGACCAAAATGTCACGTATCTCGGTGTACAACATATCGACACTATTCACAATTACTCAGATGTTTGTGGGCTACTATAATGGACTCCTCAGAGCTAATGTTTTCTCAGAGACTAATGAAAATGGCTACCTGAAAAACACTTATTGGCTATTGATAATGCTCATTACATCCTCTTGAATCCGAAGCTGTAACATCGGAGCATTATTTTGTTTCCAAATGTGAACCTTTTACTTCAATCTATGTACCAGGGATTTCTGTAGAGTATGAAAGCTCTCTACATAAGATCGAACAGAACAAAAAGGGTAGCTTTTGACAAAAATGACCATGGTCACCAAAGCTACAGACATTGAGTGATAGTTGATCAGAGAGAATCAATGTAAATCTACCGAAAGTTGTAATCACGATCCAGAGGAAGTGGTCTCTCATACAGAAAGGAAGTTGTCCTAAAAATTACTCTAAAATATGTGGAACAACACTGCGAGGCCATATTCATTGGTTTCATGTTTATGAAGCGACTTTATCCAGGATTTCCGTAGCTCAGAGAAAAACATAGAGTAAATTTTGGTGAAATAAATAATTGAAGTTACGTGTAAGTAAATAAAAAGTATTTTTATAGCAGTCTGTCACCTTTTCTTTCATTTACACCTTTTAAAATAAATAATTAAAATCTCTTTGTGGCGTTAAAAATCATACTGTGGCGAAATTATACCCAATAAGATATATTTATCTTAATTATTATTTATTTCTAAGTATGGTGATAATTTAGTTCTACAATGCTGCTCAAAGAACTGCGTTATGAATGCGATAATGATCCATTTTCTTCCAGAGAGAATATCCTTACTTACCATATCTGCAAGATGAATTATAAATAGTAAAATTACAAATTCTTTAAAAACTATTAGTATTATTTGAAATCCATTCTTTATTCAATCTTATCTAAAATCCATTCTTTATTCAATCTTATCTAAAATCCATTAATTTCAAATACTCCATTAATTTCAAACAAAATACTCCATTAATTTCAAACAATAGAATACATTTTATACTTGCGAGACAATGTTACTCTGAGAGATCTGTTACCTTGAGAGTCCAGTGTGATCATTATTCTTAAGCCAAAATTTAATTCTTAAATATCCGACGCTTAAACATATAGAAATGCCCTCCATATTACATGTGACATACGCTAACATTCATTTCTGCATTGACATGGCCTTGGCCTAACTTTTGAAGCACACACTATTAGAACATTCTCGCGATATTTTACCAGTCCTTTTGGACATGTAAATTTTAGGCTATTGCTGTCATAGAAAGTCTTTGATCATCTGTTCGTTCTCTATTCTTTATTTATATAGACTTTAATTCAATTTCGTGGTAAAACTCCTTTTTTTCAAAACCCCCGAACACTAACTGGTGCTGCTTTGCCCTTTCATCAGACAGCAAATGTGGCTTCGTTGATCAGTAAATGTGGCTTCGTTGGATTTTGGTTCGTTTCTTTCTTGTTGACGTTGATCTTTCGGGTCAGGCCATCAAGTCTGGATGGGTTCCTCCCATCCAGACTTGATGTTGCTGTGTGTGTTCCAATTTTAATTAGAATTTACGGATAATAAGCCAATGCCCGACTTAATGTCAATTCCGGCGCTATTGTGTCTGGCCGATTCTCAGCACTCGATTCCTACCATCGTTTACTTATTTTTTTATTTATAACATCTCTGGAGTCTATTTTGACTTACACTTTTAACATATGGTCTATATTTCTCAGACGGCGTTAGCAATAATTAGAATTGTCAAGTCAGATTTGCGCAGAATATAATTTAATTTGGTATCTCGAAAAAGTTTTTCATGTTGAAATCTGTTCGAATTCGAATTTTCGACCACGTCACAATATTATTTCCCTTATACATTACATTATATATGTAGAAAAAGTAATAATTTAGAATACCGCACTAAAACATATGAACTCAACGATGAGAAAGATAGTTTCTTTCCTAGATAACCCATTTCTGAACTGAAGTAATATATTTTTTCTACATCAGCATCATTTAGGCTCTGACTAAAACATTTATCTTGAGGCATTGGAGCGATTTTTGACCTACTTAAGATCTTGGTGTAAGATGGATTAAGATCGATAATCTTAGGGACACACACACAGAGAAAATCACTGTTATATGAATTCAAACGATCAATACTGAATTATGGTAAAATTTTATCTTGATTCTATAGACAGGAATTTATGGATATCATTCAATCGAAATTTCTTCATCTTCATATTCACAGATCCGTTCTTGATATACCTCATTTTTTAAAAATTAATTTTAAAAAAAAGTTCATTAAATAAAATTAATAAAGTTTTAGCCCCATGATGAAAGTTGCATTTTACTATGCAATATTATACTAGGACTAACTTGATATAAATATATTATAAATGAATATATTATATTATACTAATGAACATTTGATATATAAGGAAAACTTTAGCAACGTATATAAGCACAAATAACACAATCCAGTATACAGCTGTTTCGAGGATACGCTGGTGTCCCTTCGTCAGTGCAAGAGAATAAACAAACCCGAAGTCCAAACAAGGAATGTACACGCACACAGGGAAAAATTAGAAGGGTTCCTATATCCAAGACCTGGATTAAGAAAAAGCTAATCAAAAAGCAGCATGAAGAACAGTTCAGCCAATTCGAAACGAGAAGTAACACACAAGATTGACGTGCGCCAAAACGCAACAGGAATATCCCGACATGACATGTCAAGTCCGAACAAGAATAAATGGGACCAAACAAAATTAAAAAGATTAAAACGACACATTAGAGCCCTAAATTCATATAACGAAAAAGTGGAAAATTTTGCAGAGAACTCCACCAGATTGCGGTCAAAAATTGAGTACTGAACGAGTTATTAACTAAATTTTTAGAATTTTTCAATATATAGAAAACTTCCAAAGGAGTCAAGATCGAAGTACTTTTCTGTATGATCCTTGTTGAAGAAATCTCAAAACTGTGGTCAAATTGATAGTAATGTTGAGCAATTAATTATTTATTAAATTCCTGTTTTTGACTTAGTTTTCATGTTCCTTAATACAAAATTTTAAAGCACGTTTAGTGACCAATATAAGAAGGACCACACTGACAAAAAATACTGTAAATGCCCCGATTATAAGAAGTTTCTAAAGGACCTTTAAGATTAGAAAATCAGAGCTTATTAGTAATTATCTTGTAACACACGTTGCTCAAGTTTTCCTTATTCTTCTCACAAAGTACATTTCACTTACAGAGTGCATTAAGGAACCAGACGTTTAGATTCTAGTACAAGTTTGATTTATATATTATATAATTGTGTCGAAATTTGATACACACAAAAGTTCGCGCATAATTATACCAACTTTAAAACATACTAAAATTTCCTCTACCGATATAACACGTTCTTCGTTTCTCTTGACCCAACTGAATTCATTCATTAGTTTATATAAGATGGGAATAAAAAATAAATTCCCGCCACTTTTAATTTCTGGAGGACTAAATTAAGACCCGCGTGAAATAGGGGAGAACGGTGCAGGATTCCTGAGAACTTGAGTTTCGGATGACGTCTTGAATGATGAACCCCGGTCACGACAGAATCTTCTCTCCTCCCTCGTGTTCCAATTGATGAATAGTTTTACCTCGTCTTATGCATAAATGTCACGGAAAGCATTTCATTCTAACACGCAGAATGGAATGTTCTTTCGCCAGCCGTGATGTGTGCTAGATCGACGAAATGGTTTGTAAATTCTGGAAAAGGAAACAGTGTATGGGTTGAAGCAACGGTCAAATTTTGGAATAATAAATTGCCTTAAAATCTTAGCTGTTTCAGTACCCGATAAACAATGGCGAAACGTCATAAAATAATTTAGGGAGATAGAAAATTGAAAGATAAAAATTTGCAAATAAAATTTTCTGCTACATATTTTAGCAAGGTGTCAAATAAGTAAAATATACATTAAACTTCTTATAGTCCGGCACATTCAGGACTTCAGTAGTGCCGGATAACCAAATCTACCGGATTATCGGATGTTGCATTAGCCCGGGTTAGATGATAAAATTGACTAGTGAGTACAAAGCCTCCTGAAATCCAGTATTTTAGAAATTTTGTTAACGATATGACCAGCTCAACACTTTCTTGCTGGTTGGAAACACCTGGTTTGTATAGGACAGGATTTGCTAAACTTTAATGAGAAATGGTTCATGTATGTTACCTTTAATGAAAACCAAATGAAAGTAGACCCATTAAACTAGGCAGATCTTTCTACAGAAAGCCTTTCATAATATACATGAATTTTTGGGAAATTTTAACGATTTGTTGTGTGTTAAACATGTCACCAAGTTAAGAAGGAACAAAAAAAATATCAGGGAAGTTACAGAACATCTTTTAGTTGGACATTTTTTTATCCCTGAAGCCTTTAAGTAAATCCGGAAATAAGCACTTCTTTATTCACAGCATGCAAGGTTGAAACAATAGGACGTAGGCAATTTAAAGACTATTCACGTGAAGCAATTGGACATTCGATCTTTGAATCAAACTATATACATATTGAAGAATTTCTATTCTGCATTCACATCCACATAATATATGCAATATACCACCCAATTCGTGGCTAAATCGTTTCAGCGGTTTTTGAGATGACGAGGGGTTACTTATTTTGACAAAATCTTGTTTTCCTTTTTACTGTGTACATTATTCGGATTTTTTTTCTAAGTTCACGTCTAGACAATATATTCACACGTATATATTCACACGTTCATATTTGAACTACAATTCAAATTGTGGTCCAAATCGCTTTGGCGATTTTATAGAATACGAAGGGACAAAGATTTTGATAAAATCCCGTTTTATAGCTTAAACTATACACAGTTTTCGGATTTTATTTTCTGCGCCTTTATATAATATATGGAATTTGGCACCAAATTTGGTCTAAATCGCTACAGTGGTTTCAGAAATTAAATTACAACAGACGAACAATTTGACACTCATCCTAAACACGCACACACACACACATACACACACACACATACACACACACACATACACACACACACATACACACACACGGAAAAAATCATTTTTGGGTATCTAGGGGGCCCCCCGATGCACTTGTGATGAAATTACATTCACCATATATTCTTTAGGATTCATCTGTGAAAGTGAAAACTTTAAGTTTCTTTGAAAGAATACCTGTCCAGCGATGTTGTACGGGTCACAATTACATCCATATTCTTCCCTCTACCTCAAAGCGAGAAAAGTAACAAAATATAGACCGGTTTCAAAGGGTTGAAAGAGGGCGTAAATGCAACAGAGCACTGTAGCTGCAATTTAATTTTAAAATGAAAGTACAGTCGGCAATAAAAAAATGCGCTTGTTATTTTGGCTTCTTAGTTCGCACACTAACACCAAATGTATCATTATACTCGTAATGATGTCTTCTATAAATATTCGAGCAACTAATTTGCATATGGGTTTTCTTCATATTAAACTTTGTCCCAACTCGATTTTTCTCAAAGAGCAATCCCCACTTTTGATAACAGATTCTGATTCTCATAGGTTAAAGTACTCCGAATTCATATAAAATTTATATATTTTGCTCAAGCCGTTGGTGAGGAATGACTGCTTAAAATTTCTAGTAACTTTCCTTATATACATAATGTATAAGGAAAGTATTGTGACGGGGTCGAAAATTCGAATTTGAGTTTTCGACGGGAGAGCATGTTTCAAGCATCCCTGATCACGAATCAAACATTTTTGAAGTGATGTCTGTGTGTTTGTGTGTGTGTGTGTGTGGGTGTGTCAGTGGGTCTGTGGAGACGATAACTGACGAACGAATTGACCGATTTGAACCAAATTTGGTACAAAAATCCCAATCTGTAAACACTGGAAGTCTATTGTTTTTATACGCAATCGAATGTTTAGAATACGCAATCATGTTTCAAGCATCCCTGATCACGAATCAAACATTTTTGAAGTGATGTCTGTGTGTGTGTGTGTCAGTGGGCCTGTGGAGACGATAACTGACGAAAGAATTGACCGATTTGAACCAAATTTGGTACAAAAATTACAATCCGTAAACACTGGAAGTCTATTGTTTTTATACGCAATCGAATGTTCAGAACCTCTCTAAATTTTCGAATGAAATTTTGAAAAAATCGTCAAAAAATCAAAACCACTAATAAAGTTACGCAAATAGACATTTCTTATGTAATTTTTCATTAGAAAACGATTGATATAAATTTTAGAACGCTAACATGAACCGTTATCGAGATATTGTACAATTTAAAAAAAAATATCAAAAAGTCATATAAAAAAAATATATATATTTTCTATTGAAAAACATGTTCACTTTTCATATGTAATACCATGCGATAAATTGGGTGACCTCATTCTCGTGGATCTAGCTAGTTCCATTCATGAAAAAAATATACTCTGAGTAATACATTTGTATTTGAACGCCAATAGTCATTTATCTGCTGTAAGAATAACTTATTTCTTAGTGCATAACGCTTGGCGAGATTTTGGCGACGAATTTGGCAGAATGTCGCCAACTTGGCGACTCTTTGAAATGTTGCCAAATTAACGAAAATCTCGCTAAATGGATAAAAATGACGCTAAATCAATGAAAATGACGACTAATTGTCGAAAATTCAATGTCTTGGAAAGAATATTAGTATCTACTATAAGAAAAACCTATTTTTTTACTGTATAAGTAGTAAATTCATTATATTATATAAGGAAAGTCATGTGTTGCCCACATCAGATTTTTCTTAATGTAACATTGTTGCTGCAGTTCTTCTTTTATATTTTTCGAAATAATTAGTCTAACAAACTAATTCATACTTTATATTGTGATACTGAAACGGCCAAATAAAATGTATACCAATTTTCAACTTCAAATAAATTTTTATTGTAAATTATTATTTATTAAATTCATATTTGAAAAAAAAAATTGAGTTGAACCGTGAGTAACCTAAAGTCGATTCATCTGGGATCCATTATTTTTAAGCCAGTTCTTTATATAACTTTACACCTAATATTATACATATAAACTTTTTATGAAAGTAATTTTAATCTCGAATTTTATTCAAAAGTCGTAATCAACAACAATAAATCGTGAAATTGCAAATTAAAATAAATACATATGTTTTTTTAATGTTAGGAATGCCCTCGAAGAATACAGGGGCAAAGACTAAATGTTCGTACTTGGCACTTTGCGTTGATAAATCCACAACAGATTTGAACCATCGCATTAAAACCAGCATCAGTATTGTATTATAATTACTTTCCTTATATACATAATGTATAAGGAAAGTATTGTGACGGGCTCGAAAATTCGAATTCGAGTTTTCGATGGGAGAGCACGTTTCAAGCATCCGTGATCGAATATTTTTGAGGTGATGTCTGTCTGTGTGTGTGTGTGTGTGGGTGTATGTTTGTGTCAGTGAGTCTATAGAGACGATATCTCACGAACGAATGGAGCGATTCGAATGGAATTTGGTACAAAAATCACAATCCATGAATACTGGAAGCTTATTGTTTTAAAGCACAATCGAATGTTCAGAACCCCCCTAAATTTTCGAGTGAAATTTGAAAAAATCATCAAAAAATCAAAACCTTTAATAAAGTTACGCAAATAGACATGACTTATGTAATTTTTCCTTAGGAAACGATTGACATAAATTTATGCTAGCAAGAACCGTTCTTGAGATATTGCACATTTTCCATAAATTGAAAAAAATATATTAACTGTTGAGAAAAATGTTTACTTTTAATATGTAATATCATGCGATAAACTTGGTGACATTCTATTGGATCTAACTCGTTCTATTCACGAGAAAAGATACTTTTTGAAATACATTTGTATTTGAACGCCAATAGTCATTTATCTGCTGTAAGAATAACTTATTTCTCCTTCCATAACGCTTGGCGAGATTCTGGCGACGAATTTAGTTGAATGTCGCCATCTTGGCGACATTTTAAATTGTTTCCTAATTCACAAAAATCTCGCCAAATTGATAAGAATGACGCTAAATCAATGAAAATGACGACTAATTGAAGAAAATTTAATATCTTGGAAAGAATATAAGTATCTGCTATAAGAATAACATTGTTTTAACTGTAAATGTAGTAAATTCAGTGCATTATATAAGGAAAGTCATGTGTTGCCCACATCAGATTTTTTTTAAATTACTTTTGAATTGTTGATTATATTTAGAAGGCATGGCAATGATTGCAAGGACCATTATCTTATGAAAATTGTATGTCTTGTAGTTTTACTATCGTTACATTTGACATTAAGTTATTTTATGAAATGTTAGTGAAATTTAGCTTTGGAAATCATCTTATTTAACACAGAAATTATTTTGTCAAAATACCAACCTTAGTCGCAGCTTGATAGATTCTATTCCATCTAATGTCTTATTGAGTTGCAACGATTTAAGCATTAGCGATTATAGTAAGCTGTATCAAATTAAATTGTTTTGCGCGTCTCTGTATTAATTAGTAAATTTTTTAAGTTTTGCCTTTATAGCTAATAAGTTTAAACCAAATTGCTACGAAAATAAAAAATAACAATAAAAATCTGATGTGGGCAACGCATGACTTTCCTTATATAATGCAATGAATTTACTAATTTTACAATTAAAAAAATAGGTTTTTTTATAGTAGATATTTATATTTTTCCCAAGACATTAAACTTTCGTCAATTAGTTATCATTTTCATTGATTTAGTGTCATTTTTATCCATTTGGTGAGATTTTCGTTAATTTTGCAACATTTCAAAAAGTAGCTAAGTTAGCGACATTCCGCCCAATTCGGTGCCAAAATCTCGCCAAGTGTTATGGACGGCGAAATAAGTTATTCTTATAGCAGGTACATGACTATTCGCGTTGAAATACAAAAGTATTACTCAAAGTATCTTTTCTCATGAATGGAATGAGCTAGATTCACGAGACTGGTATCACCCAATTTATCGCATGATATTACATATAAAAAATGCACATGTTTCTCAACAGTTAATATATTTTTTTTAATTTATGGGATTTTTTGATAAATTTATTTTTAAAAATGTGCAATATCTTGAGAACGGTTCATGCTAGCGTTCTAAAGTTTATGTCAATCGTTTTCTAAGGAAAAATTAGATATGAAATGTCTATTTGCGTAACTTTAAAGGTTTTGATTTTTTGATGATTTTTTCAAAATTTCACTCGAAAATTTATGGGGATTCTGAACATTCGATTACATTTAAAAACAATAGGCTTCCAGTATTCACGGATAGTGATTTTTGTACCAAATTTTATTCGAAGCGCTCCATTTGTTCGTGAGATATAGTCTCCACAGACTCACTGACACACACACACACACACAAACACACATACTTTCACACACACACATACACACACATACTTTCACACACACACATACATCATCTCAAAAATGTTTGATTCGTGATCAGGGATGCTTGAAACGTGTTCTCCCGTCGAAAACTCGAATTCGAATTTTCGACCCCGTCACAATACTTTCCTTATGCATTATGTATATAAGGAAAGTAATAAATGTGTTAATGTCGTTTAATATTTTATACAATACGCATTTGTGTGCTAGAAAAATTAAAGCTAATAGCAAGACAAAACACCGCTATAGAATTTCTAATTATATCAATCTAAATGGAAATTGAAAATAAATTTTTGTATGATTCGAATAAAATGACGATTTTCACTCAACATTTTCACTCTATACTAAACCTCCGGCCGTCCAAATTGCTGCTCAAGTCCTCGTGTGAGTCGGACGGTCAGGGTCTTCCACTCTATGAAAACCCCAAAATTAACGGATTTTAGAGTACACAAGGCATTTGATAAAATGTTCTTGTAAGAATTCTGCCGTATCAATGAAAAAGAAATGTGTAACTGCAGAGTATACGTGACCTTTATTTCATTACATTAAATGCAGAAATAGGTCCCGAAAGTTTTTCTATGCATCTCCGGTATTTACGGTCGAAATTTTACACAAATTTATATTTACCATAATGCTGACATAGACAATTTTATGTTGACATAAGAAATGGCTGTTGCATGTGGAATTTTCAGAAATAAAGAGTAACTAAATCTGGAGACGATCCATCATGCTCATTTATTTATAGCTGACATTATTCCGAGTCTAATGATACTTTTGTTTGACTGTACGACTCGAGGAGTCTCAATAACCAGCAGTGTTCGGATTCTCTTTAGGACGACTGTTTTTTGAAAAGCGATATATGAATACGTCTGTTCGCGTTCAAAACAATTTTAACTCGGAAAAAATTCAAAAGAAAAGTTCTTCAATTTCTAATTTCTTTTTCTTTTTTGTTTAAGATATTGGATCTTTGATATTGAAAGAACGAGTTGTTATATACTTCTTGTGATTTTTTTTAATAGAATTGCGCCATTTTGTAAAGTTGGTGTCTGTTCACTAAATGATTAGTGCCAGAAGAAATAAAGATCTTCTATCAAATATTTCTCGTGTTCCAAGCTTGCAAACAGTAAGAAAGTTTAGAAAAAGTTTTTCCAAAGAAGTTCAAAGATGTTTTTGTTTGTCAGGAAATCGTTTTTCTTTTCTTCATTAAATAAATAATTGTCACTTCAAGTGATCTTTAATTAAACAAAGAATCTGGTATTTTGTTTTCTTTCCGGTGACTTTTGTTTCTCTAGAGAAGGTTTTAAATATCTTTTAAATTGTAAACATCTAACCTTAACTTAAATTAGTGGAGAAATAGGAAAGAATTCTGTTTTTTTATAAAGCAACTTTCAGTATTGTATAGTGTAAGGATGTAATGGCCGTTAGTACTCCTGATATTATAAGAATAGAGAACAATTAAGACTCATCTTTATTAATAAGAATACCTTCATCAAGCGATAATCAACCATGGTCTATAACTTTAAATAAATGATCTAGTGGTTAGAAATTTATAATAGGGGGACTTACACTGCAATTTATCTGAAATAAAAGCATGATTATCATTTATTAATTCCAAAGGGTTAAAGGCAAATAAGAGGCAGATGCGGATCCAAATCGACCTTTATTTACATTAATGTATATGCATGAGACGTGAAAGCTGTAATTCATCATCTTTAACTTAGCTGTGCAACTTATTATTGCAATAATCAAATTACTATTCATTTAGATATTTTACAAAGGTTAACATTCATTCTATGTTCAATACTTTGCATTCAGTGAATAATTATGAAAATTCTAAATATATTCTTCCTTAGATCCCGTGGAAATATTATTTAAAATTAGATATACAGTACCATTAAAGCATTGTATTCAAAATGCTATATCTCATAATTGAGATTGTTATTCGTGATTTTAGTCAAGATTTCCTTTGACAATAAAAGCTAAAAATTCTTAATCTTGCTTCCACAGTTCAATGTCTATGTTAACGGCGAATTGGTTATATTGTAATACAAAAAAATCTGATGTGGGCAACACATGACTTTCCTTATATAATGCAATGAATTTACTACTTTTACAGTTAAAAAAATGTTATTCTTATAGTAGATACTTATATTCTTTCCAAGATATTAAATTTTCTTCAATTAGTCGTCATTTTCATTGATTTAGAGTCATTTTTATCAATTTGAAGAGATTTTTGTTAATTTGGCAACAATTATAAATGTTACAATGTTTGCGAAATTCCGCCAAATTCATCGCCAAAATCTCGCCAAGCGTTATGGACGGAGAAATGAGTTATTCTTACAGCAGGTAAATGACTATTGGAGTTTAAATACAAAAGTATTACTCAATGTATCTTTTTTCATGAATGGAACGAGCTAGATCCACGAGAATGATGTCACCCAATTTATCGCATGGTATAGCATATGAAAAGTGAACAAGTTTCTCAATAGGAAATATATATTTTTATTTTATATAACTTTTTGATAATTTTTTTGAAAAATGTGCAATATCTCGAGAACAGTTCATGTTAGCGTTCTAAAATTTATGTCAATCGTTTTCTAATGAAAAATTACATAAGAAATGTCTATTAGCGTAACTTTATTAGCGGTTTTGATTTGTCGACGATTTTTTCAAAATTTCAATCGAAAATTTAGGGGGGTTCTGAACATTCGATTGCGTATAAAAACAATAGGCTTCCAGTGTTTATGGATTGTGATTTTGCTTCCAAATTTTGTTCTTCGAATCGGTCCATTCGTTCGTCAGTTATCGTCTCCACAAACTCACTGACACACACACACACACACACACACACACACACACAGACATCACTCCAAAAATGTTTGACGGATGTCAACAGTGTTCACGGATTATGATTTTTGTACCAAATTTCGTTCGAATTGGTCCATTCGTTCGTCCATTCGTTACCGTCTCCACAGACTCACTGACACACACACACGCACACACACACACACACACACACACACACACACACACACATACACACACACACACACATACACACACACACACACAGACATCACTTCAAAAATGTTTGATTGAAACGTGCTTCAAAAATTTTTGCTTGAAACCTGCTCTCCCGTCGAAAACTCGAATTCGAATTTTCGACCCCGTCACAATACTTTCCTTATACATTATGTATATAAGGAAAGTAATAGATGACTTACGTGAAATAATTGATGAGACTGGTTGAGGGGCTTGATGTTGTAATCGGCTGCATCCTTCATGACACGGATTGGCAGCTCTCCTCACACTCTTCAGCACAGATAGTGAATCTAAAACATTTTGGATGAGGCACGGACTCTAAATGACACTGGATATTGTCATGTCTGCTCTCTATGATTCACCGTTCGAAGAGGAACTTATAGCAGTCGAAGAGGAACTTATAGCAGACGCCCTTGTAATCGCGTACAGATCCATTATGCAATATCAGCAGCGGATCGAAAACGAGCCACCGGCAAGGATTGAAATAAAACAAGTATATAGTGAGTTTCAGGTGCCCATATAAGGCTCAATAAAACACCAGGGGCCATATGCTGAATCAGATCAGCTTAGCTAAGAGCCAACATTCTGAGATCTCTCAAACAAAAATTTTTAACTCATAATGCCATGACGAAAAGGCCTATAGTGGCCGGGCCAAGCTCGTAGTCCTTCCTCGATTCCTTATTTTTTTTTACTTCTCACTACGCTAGTGATGGAGCTGTTCTAAAGAACCATGTGATTGGTTACTCGTGGACGTCATTGGCTACTCGTCAATGTTATTGGTCGTAGCCTTTGGTCATGCTAAAATAGATTGATGCGATATTGCTTACCCCCTTCTCGGAACTTAAAGCCATCACCAACTTCTCCCCATCTGTATTGCTTAGAAGGAGTAACTTTTGCACATTATTACTTTCCTTATATACATAATGTATAAGGGAAGTATTGTGGCGGTGTCGAAAATTCGAGTTTTCGACGGGAGAGCACGTTTCAAGCATCCCTGATCACGAATCAAACATTTTTGAAGTGTTGTCTGTGTGTGTGTGTGTGTGTGTGTCAGTGGGTCTGTGGAGACGATAACTGACGAACGAATGGACCGACACGAACGAAATTTGGTACAAAAATCACAATCCATAAACACTGGAAGCTTATTGTTTTTAAACGTAATCGAATGTTCAGAACCCGCCTAAATTTTCGAGTGAAATTTTGAAAAAATCGTCAAAAAATCAAAACCGCTAATAAAGTTACGCAAATAGACATTTCTTATGTCATTTTTTATTAGAAAACGATTATCATAAAATTTAGAACGCTAACATGAACCGTTCTCGAGATATTTAACATTTTTCAAAAAAATTATTAAAAAGTCATATAAAATAAAAAAAAATATATTTCCTATTGAGAAACATGTTCACTTTTCATATGTAATACCATGCGATAAATTGGGTGACATCATTCTCGTGGATCTAGCTCGTTCCATTCATGAGAAAATATACTTCGAGTAATACTTTTGTATATGAACGCCAATATTTATCTGTTATAAGTATAACTTATTTCTCCGTCAGTAAAGCTTGGCGAGATTTTGGCGGCGAATTTGGCAGAATGTCGCCAACTTGGCGACTTTTTGAAATGTTGCCAAATTAACGAAAATCTCGCCAAATGGATTAAAATAACGCTAAATCAATGGAAATGACGACTAATTGTCGAAAATTCAATATCTTGGAAAGAATATAAGTATCTACTATAAGAAAAACCTACTTTTTTTACTGTAAAAGTAGTAAATTCATTGCATTATATAAGGAAAGTCATGTGTTGCCCACATCAGATTTTTTTCTGAAGTTGATAGCAATAATTGACTTCTTAATAGTACTGGCCAAATTATCGTGAATGGAATAGAATTGGAGGCTTAATGTTTCTGTGGGAAAGTAATTTCTGCTTGCGAAGGGATTTTTGACCATTATGGGATAAGCATGTAAAAATCCTTGTACGTAATTTTTGAGGGGGGGAGGGCGAAGTAACTTGTTACCACCCTGATGAATTTGTCGCTGTGGCTACTCCTGCAGATGTACTTTTAGCTTGAGAAAAGATATTGTAAAATGGCTCGTCGACCATGGCAACTGCCTTAAGATGTATTAAAAAGGTGAAATGGGATTATAAAATTTTGAGTAAAAGATTAAATTCACAATTAAAATTTAATCAAAAAAGTTAAAAGATTTAAAAATAAATGTGCGTTTAAAATTACCCAAAATGTCATATTCGCTATGACATATAGTGTTAAAAAAGTATTGAACTGGAATCGTATTCGAATCTTGACTTCATGGATCTCAGTTTTGCTACCAGTTGCACGCTTCCATCCATGTAGGATGATATTACAAACAAATTGTCTTGTATAACGTTGTATTGTTCCGTTTCAAAATAACACTAAAGGTGACACAGTAGACGTGATATCCTAGTGGTTGAGTCACTGGGATTGCACTCAGAGGACCCGATTTCGATTCGCGGAGCTGCCTACACAATCCCCATGTCTATGTGAAGTACTGAGACGTTAAATCTGTGGATCTGAAAGTCTATCCGAAAAATTAGTGGAAAGCGAAGGAAGATACGTTATCTATGGATGTTGCCCTGACTGGGTTCCAATCTAAATTTGGCTGCACTTTCATGGCTGTCAAAATAGATATCTGAAATTTTCGGGTAGGTCGGACAGTCTGGGTTAAAAAAAAGAAAGAGTGACCTAAACTTTGTGAGGTTATTCGCACACCATATTTTAGCTCGGTCGCTAGTTGTAGAGTAATACATTTATTACTTTCCCTACAATACATAGTATATGCAAATGGGAAAAAGTGATAGGTCAATGAAGAATTTTGATGGGATTACACGTTCTGTGAAATTTTGAATATGGAATAACCATTTTCTAATGATGTCAATGTTCTACCTGCGTGTAATACTGTCTGTTTGTCTGTTTGCGTGTAATAGCATACGTTATAAAAACAAAATTACGTATGAAAATGTTACCATAACGGGTATTTAATATTCCAATCTAAGACGCATCCTTACGTGGTTCCTGTGCTGGAGCACTCAACCCCACATCGAATAATATAGCAATTTGTTCATCTTTCTGTAGTTATAGCATGTGCGATAAGTATAGCATTGCGCTCAGCTCCAATGAGGGCGCTAGATGGGCAGTTGCTGGTTGGTGAATTTCGATTGGTTGAGTGCCTTGGACGGCTTCAGCCTGCAAGTCAGTGGAAAGGGAAGGGAGGGAAGGGGCAGAAATGCCGCTGAAGCAAAGATAACTTAAAGAGAGCAAGTCTCTACAGAAAATTGATATTATATTAAATTTAAGTTTAAAGTTAAAAATTTGAAAAATTTAAAATTTAAATAAAAATTATATTGAAACAAGACTTTGAAGTGAAACAAAAAAAGTTAAAGTTAATGACACGTGGTCAAGTTAAGAATTTTACAAATTAATCTATAAGGATAAAGTTGCGTACAAAACAAGAAAAAGGCTCTGTTCAGAGACACTGAAATTAAATTAAATAAATTAAGGGAAACGTGGAATGAATTAGGTACTGGTCTAGCGTAGGTACTGGTCTAGGTATTTAATATTTGGTTCTGGTTAAAAATGTATCATCATTCATGTATTAACATTAGCTCTTTTCAAGGCATTTCATGTTTTGAGTCTAAAACGACAAAAGTTATGAAAGTAAAATGAACTCACTATTACAAAATGAGTGTAATTATTTTGGAATAAATTTTATGCAAAATTAAGTTCAGGTTAAATGCAGTGGCTACTGAACTGGAAAGTAGCCGGGGGCAGGTGGCTGAAGACCGCCGAGATTAAAAAAATATATATAATATCATTTCCTATTTTATTTTATTTTATTCATTTTAAGTGGATACGATAGATGTAATCCAATTACAGTAACCGCAAAACATAAAAAGTACAGAACATAAAATATACTTAACAGTAAACATGTCAAGCATGTCGAATCCTGATTGAAACTCTTTACAAGCATCTCCTCACGCGAAAAAGGAGAGTGATTCAGAATAAATTAGGTGCAAGTACTTCAACTTTAAATGTAAAGAAACTTTCTCCGGTGATCAGAAATTCTGATCACCAGCGAGATAGAATTCTAAGCAGATGATTTGTTGATGTGAATAACATTTATGGCTGGGGTTTTTCTGAAGGTAAAACGGAACGTTAAGAGAAATGTAGACTCTTTGGACGGTTATCCCCCCTCCCCTCTCGATATTAATATATAAAAATCTGATGTGGGCAACACACGACTTTCCTTATCTACTGCAATGAATTTACTACTTATACAGTTAAAACAAATGTTATTCTTATAGTAGATACTTATATTCTTTCCAAGATATTGAATTTTCTTCAATTAGTCACCATTTTCATTGATTTTGCGTCATTTTTATCTATTTGGCGAGATTTTCGTTAATTTGGCAACATTTAAAAAGTCGCCAAGATGGCGACATTCTGCCAAATTTGTCGCCAAAATCTAGCCAAGCGTTATGGATGGAGAAATAAGATATTCTTATACCAGATAAATGACTATTGGCGTTCAAATACAAAAGTATTACTCAAAGTATCTTTTCTCATGAATCGAACGAGCTAGATCCACGAGAATGATGCCACCAAATTTAATCTCGAGAACGGATCAGGCTAGCGTTCTAAAGTTTATCTCAATTGTTTTCTGAGGAAAAATTACATAAGAAATATCTATTTGCGTAACTTCATTAGAGATTTTGATTTTTTGATGATTTTTTCAAAATTTCACTCGAAAATTTAGGAGGTTCTGAACATTCGATTGCGTTTAAAAACAATAGGCTTCCATTATTCACGGATTGTGATTTTTGTACAAATTTTCATTCGAAGCGCTTCATTTGTTTGTGAGATATCGTCTCCACACATACACACACACACACACACAGATATCACCTCAAAAATGTTTGATTCGTGATCAGGGATGCTTCAAACGTGCCATCCCGTCGAAAACTTGAATTCGAATTTTCGACCCCGTCACAATACTTTCCTTATACATTATATACATTATGTATATAAGGAAAGTAAAAATGTAAATAATTTTTCTTGTTTTGTCAAAAATAGGATCTAGTTATGAATATATAAAAATAATGTCAACGTCGTTCCAGTGTTTTTGTTCTGATTTTCACGCAAAATGTGTAGTAAACTATTAAGGATAGATACAAATAGAAACCGACAAAAATGTGTACTGGAAAATTTAGTATGAAAATGTATAATTGTTATTTAAAAATTGCTCTTATAGTTTTCGAGTAATTTAATAAACTTTCGAGCTCTTGCAGTTTCGAAGAGATTAAAAATATTTCGGTTTTCAAGTTTTTAATGCCTATATCGTACAATTAAAAGAGTTAGCTTTGAACAATAAGCAATTATTTGTAGCACTTTAAAAGTCCTACAAGTGTAAATAATTAAACTTTGGTGTAAGCTCTATTTTTTTTAAAACATTTAAAAATATATCTGTCTGAACGATTTTTTTTTCATTTTCTTACTTTCACTCGAAATATCTTCGAAACCATAAAAAAAATATATAAAGCGGAAAAATTATGTATAAGGAAATTTATATTCTATATCTATATTTATTTTTAAAAAAAGCTTTTATAATTTTCTAGAAATCGTCTTGTCAAGTTGGAGAAGTATGAAAATTTTACTTTTTTTTATGTTTGTAATGCTTGGAAACTAAAAGTGATAGCTATAAACATTAAGCAAGAATTCGTAGTTCTTTGAAAGCCCTATAAGTGAATATAATCAGATTTTGGAGGACCGAGTTCATTCGTTTTTCGATATTACAAAAGTTGAGTTTTATTTTACAAAATGTTATTCATGCAAAAGTATTTCATACCTAATATATGTTTTATTCGACTTAATAAAATCACGATATATATGATTCTTTAAAATCTTACGTGGCACTTGATAAGAGGATATTTCTTCTCCAGCCGTATGTTTAATTTACTCCAGGAAAAGAGGAAAATAGTCCCTAACCTCTAGTAGTTAGTTGAGGTTTTTTTACATCGAGCATAAATGCTGAGAATAGGAATGTTTGTGCTTTAGTGAAAAATCTGATGTGGCCAGCACTTGACATGTCCTACATAAAGCGATGACTTTACTATTTTCACAGCGAAAAAATGATGCGCCAGATCCACAGCACAAATATTTTGGCATTGAATAACTCCATATGAATGGATATTGGTCTCTTATAGAAACTTATAGTCCAAACAGAGTGACTTTGAGTTGAAATAGAGTGACTTTGAGTCCAAACAGGGTGACTTTGAGTCGAAGCAGAGTGACTTTGAGTTGAAACAGAGTGACTTTAGGTCCAAACAGAGTGACTTTGAGTCAAAACAGAGTAACTTTGCATCCGAACAGAATGACTTTGAGTCGAAACAGAGTGACTTTGAATCCGAACAGGGTGGCTTTGAGTCAAAGCAGAGTGACTTTGAGTCAAAACGGAATGACTTACTCATATACAGGTGTAAAATTCTCATCAAAATTCTATTAAATGTTAATGAATGTCCCGCGAAATAAATTAATATCTTCGAATTCTTGGGCGTCAAAATACAAAACTAGTGCATAAAGTATCTTCTCTCGTGAACTATCGTGAAGGAAATGAACTAGATCCACGAGAATGATGTTATCAGATTGAATGCATAATATTGCATTCTGAAAAGGAACATGTTATTTTCTCATTTGACAATCGTGAAATATCTCAAGAACGGTTCATGCTAGAGTTCTACAATTGGCGCCATTCGCTTTCTAATGAAATATTACGCAAAGTTTGCGTGAAACATGACGGAAGTGATTATTTTTGATTACTAAGTCCTATATAGATTTTTTTCAAAACATTATTCAGCAATTGAGAGAGAGTTACGAATATTTAACCGCATGTGAAATCAAGAGATATCCAGTATTTACTGATTATAATAATGGTGTTAAATTATTTCGAAACGCTTCAATTGTTCGTTAGATATCAAGTCCGCAGACTCACAGACAAATGCACACACACGCGCTCACATGCACTAACATTACCAGCTTGAAATTTGAGACTATTTTCCACATGGTTAACATGGGGGAAAATGATGGTCATATATTTGGTATTATTTGTTGTAATGGTTATTATTTAAATGAATGTTAACATGGCGTTTAAGAGGGAGAATATTCTCTTAAAGACCTTTGATCAAATGTTAAAATGGGAGTCTTTAAAATGCGTTTATGTGATAAATTCCGTGTTCGAAATGACAAAAGTTAACTGAACTGTAGCTCAACTCAACTTTCTCATACCAGAATCTATTTTTGGTAGCTTTCTTTCCAGAATTTATAAGACAAATTTTGAAAAATCGGTACCATGTGTCCATATTATTACAATTATTGCTTTAAAAGGCTTGAAACATTTTTCGATTGATAACATACTTAAAAAGTTACCCCCAACCACTTCGGGGATAACTTGCCTGCCAAGGGGATCTAATGACGTCACGAACGAAAACATTGTATCGCTGATATTTTTCACAAAATTGATTGAAACTATTAAGTCTCTGTATCACTGAGCCATAAATAAACCATTTTATGATTGATTATGTCAAATTTTGTCCTAAATTGCCATGTAAAAAAATTTAGAATAAATTTTAAAATTTTCCCTCGAATTGAAAAAAAAAACATTTTGTTTAGTTCTAGATTTTTTGATAA
Organism: Amaurobius ferox; assembly: GCA_951213105.1. Taxonomy (NCBI): domain Eukaryota; kingdom Metazoa; phylum Arthropoda; class Arachnida; order Araneae; family Amaurobiidae; genus Amaurobius; species Amaurobius ferox. The sequence continues at coordinate 42,708,061 of OX578138.1, forward strand.
TAAAGTTGGATATACAATTTCGTGAAAATCCATTCATTAATATTTGTGATGGTATCGTGTACAATCGTGTGTTGTACAATCGTATACGTCGTGTGGTGGCATCGTCCGGTCTATCCTGTACAAAAGAAATCGACCAGAGACAGACAGACAGACATCACTCCAAAAATAGTCAAAACGTGTTCCGGAAGTCTTAAAGCTTATATTAGCATCAGAATCTCGAATTCGATATAACTTTAATTTTTTCAAATATAACTTTGTTATATATTACACTGACAGCGATTACCCGCCGTTGCTCGGGATATACTACGCAGAATTATGATAAAAATTACACCGGAACATATAGGGCCGATTGTGATATATTACCGCTGAATGTATCGCATTTTAGAGATGTTTAAATAAAATTAAAGTTAGAAATTTTTTCATAATCAATGCTTTATGCAGGATTGATCTTTCTTGTAATTTCTTAATAGTTTTCGTTGTTGAGTAAGCCTGTGAGAAATAAACCATCGTGATAGTTTCTATTTAAATTCATATATTTTTCTTTTTTTTCCAATGGCCTGGCATTGACGCTTTCATCTTCACCTAAACATCGGCCAGAGCAGTGAACCTCTTAGCCGTCAAAGACATTGCCCCAGCGCACCAGTGGGGGTGGGAACACATTGCGCCCAACAACACAAACATCCATGTCCTACGTGGGACTCGAACCCACAACGTGGTGGCCGATCAATCGCTGGAAACGCTCGCCTTGACCGTTTGACCACCACGTCGACTGAAATGAGCCAACAGTACGCGGTGTTCCCAGGTGGTCACCCACGCAAGAACTAACCGGGCCCGATGCTGCTTAACTTCGGTGATCTAACGGGAACCGGTGTTTTCAGCACGGTACAGCCGTTGGCTCTTAATTCATATCTCAAACCTGCGATTTTCAAAAGTGTCTAATACGCTCAATAAACTCCCACAAAACTCAGTGTTGAGTAAGCCTGTGAGAAATAAACCATGGTGAAAGTTTCCATTTAAATTCATATCTCAAACCTGCGATTTTCAAAATTGTCTAATACGTTCAATAAACTCCCACAAAACTCAGAGATTGAATTGACTTTCACGTTTTAAACCAACAATGTCCAACCTTTTTCGTTGTGAATCATAGAGTTAGAGTAGAACTCCTAGGAAAAAGTGTCGTTTTTCACTAATGTCTCAAGAACCACTGGGCGTAGAAACTCGAAAAATGGCCTATGTTTTTTGTGGGGTGATTTCAAGACTATCAAGATAAATTTCATGAAATTCGGTTCAACCGTTCTCCAGTTATGGTGGTTCATACATACACACTTTTCTTCTTTATATATATAGATAGAATGAGAAAGTAAATTTGTCATTTTCTCAACAGGTATTGAAAGAACCAACTGCTCATTTTCAGATATATATTTTTCTATATATTATTTTTCAAACAAGGAGTCTATTTACTAAATGATAGAGAACATAAAAGGACATTTTATCAAAAGTTTCTCGTGTTCGGAGCAAACAAGACGCGACGAAAGTTTAGTGTGTCACGATGGAAGTTTTAGGAAAGAGAAATTTGGGGATATTTTTGTTTCTCCAGCCACGGCTATTTTTCATTTATTTTTATAAGAACTTTAAGTCACGAGAAAAGCTTTTTGATCAGAACTGGAATCTCTAGAAGTTTTATTCTTTAAAAATACACATTTAAAGTGTAGCAATAAGATTTAAGTGCAAGAACGCTTAGAAGCAATGACGTGCAGTTTTATTGAAATTATTTATTGATTCATTTATTATTATTGATTCATATTTATTGATTCATTTTTCTATAAAAAAATGTATCTATTTTTTTGAAATTTGACATTTTCTTTTAAGATATATATTTTGTAATGAAAATTGTGCAAATGATTATAAGATATTTAACTCGCAATTTAACCGAAATGCGGTAGGGATCATAAAATAAGAATTTCATAATAAAATATTTAGTTTTTTTTACACTATTTGGCAATGTGACTAAATATTAAATACAGATTTAATTTTGAAATGACCACAGTTATTGGCATATCATACATATCATGCCCTCTGTGAAAAATTCTGAAAAAACACTTCACACATGAAGTTCTTAGACAATTTACAAAATTTGGGAAATTTCCAAAAGTCGCCAAGATGGCGCCATTTTTCCAAAGTCGTCCACCTAATTTGTGAACAAGATCAATCGACCCAGATCTTCGATTTGTAATAATGATTTTCTGTTACGTATTCGTAACAATATGATGTCACATCCGTTTCATCTGAAATCACATTTCTTTCAAGATCTACCCTACCCCGCGTCCTAATATGTTTCACATCAAAATCTATAAAATAATTGGTAGTATTTCTAATATTTTTGAAAAATGAATGCCTTACTTTTCGACGTTGTTGTTACTTATCCCCCGTGGTGAAGACCACCTAAGCACCACGTCCACTAGACCTCTGGTCCCATGGCGAAGGGGCGAGAATTTGCTGCTTCACTTTTATTGAGGCACCTCAAGGCCGGAAGTCTGACTTTGCCTCGACAACACAACATCCATGCCCTCTGGCTGGATTCAAACCCACAACCAGGCAATTCAGCTATCAGGCGAAAACGCATGCCCCTGACCTCTTAACCACCGGATCGGCGTATTTTTTGATACATATTCAAAATAATTCTAAATATCTTACGGATTTCTGAAATACCAAATTGCATAAACCTTCTTGACAGAATATCTGCTTGACTAAAACGGCGGCAAAAATATAAAAATGAGCTAGAGGTTAGGGATTATTTTACACAGGTTAATATGGAAAAATTGAAGAATTCAGTTGTAAGTTTTAGTTTCTAGACCCTGCTGGTGGCACCCTTCATTTTAGAAAACCACTGTATTCGTAATCAAATAGCCATCTGTTTCTGAATACTCCACAAGTTTTTACGAATCGCTGCTGATTTCACACATAGCATTGGGCATCTTCCGTGCTGATCCATTTGGCAAGCATCCATGTACCTGCAATAATTTGACGTCTATTAACAAATAACTCGTATTGTTAGGTATTTTCATTTAGTGCAGACTGTGAACATGAGAGTAAAAGAAAAGTGAAACTGCGATAATGAAGGAATTGCATTGTTTTTATAGGTAAGCATCTTAAATATGGCAAGTCATAAAGGTGAACAGCCTATTGTATGAGAAATTATTGAAGATTTCAAAAACCAAGTAGGGGGGGGGGATTCAGAGACTAACAGAGTCCAACCAAAAATAGGGAAATAATTAAGTAATTAATTGTGCAAGTAAATTTAAACGTAATTGTAGTTTCAGGTAGAAACAGCGACGCACTGGGTAAGAAAAATAAAGAAGTTCTTTTTCAGGCTACTATTCCTCGGACAAATGTATGTTCCCATTCTTAAAAATAAAAAAAAATAAAGCGTAAAATTTAGAATGCTCAATTTGACCCACAATGTATTTTTTTTTCACTTTGGGGTTCCGCTATCAAGTTCGGCTTCAAACGAGTTCCGCGACCAAAAAGTTTGAAAACAGTTCTATGCCGGTTATTTATTTTTTACAGTCAATACAAGATTTTCCTTTTGACTGTAGGGATTCTATGTATAAATCTATAACTCTATGACTGTGAGGATATATCTATGTAAATATTTTTTGTGTCGAATTTGGGAAAAAAAATTTCTATTTTGTTCTTCTATTTATTTATTTTTTTACTTCTCTGAAAAGTTTAGAAAACATATTACGTATTGTCAATAGGTATTGAAAGAGTTTGTTGTTATTTTGGGGAGAATTTCTTATAAAAAATACTTTGTCCCGTGAGGAAATAGTTTATTTATAGACTAATGGCGAACAGAAAGTCATGACATTTTATCAAAAGCTTCTCGTGTACAGAACAAACAGGACGAGAGTAAGTTTAGTATGTCAAGATCTAAGTACTCCAAAAAAGAAATTTGTTGAAAGTTTCGTTTCTTCAGTATGATATATTCTTCATTTCTCTTATAAAGTATCAGTTCTACAAATGCTTGTTAATCAATGCTAGAATCTGTAGGTTTGTTTTTTCGTTAAAATAATGCTTTTAAATCGTTATAAATGAACCCTAAGTGAAATAAAATAACCTTTTAGCTATAATACTTAATGAAATACTTAAATTGATTATATGTGAAATATTTAAATTTATATTTAACATAAGTATCAGTCACGTCAGACGCTTGTTAATTAATACGAGAATCTGTATGTTTGGTTTTTCTTTAAAATGATCCTTATAAATCGTTATAAAGGACACCTAATTAAAAAAATCTGATGTGGGCAGCACATAAATTTACTTATATAATGCAATGTATTTACTACTTTTATAATAAAAACAAAATAGGTTATTCTTATAGTAGATACTTATATTTTTTCAAGATATTGAACTTTCGTCAAATAGTCGTTATTTTCATTGATTTAGCGTCATTTTTATCCATTTGGCGAGATTTTCTTTGATTTGGTAACATTTAAAAAAAAGTCGCCAAGTTGGCGAAATTCCGCCAAATTCTTCGCCAAAATCTCGCCAAGCGTTGTGGATAGAGAAATAATTTACTCTTATAGCAGATAAATGACTATTGGCGTTCAAATACAAAAGTATTACTCAAAGTATCTTTTTTTATGAATGGAGCGAGCTAGGATCCACAAGAATAATGTCACCAAATTTATCGCATGATATTATATGAAAAGTGAACATGTTTCTCAGTTGGAAATATATTTTTTTTTTATTTTATATAATTTATTGATAATTTTTTTGAAAAATGTGCAATTTCTCGGGAACGGCTTATGCTAGTATTCTAAAATTTATGTTGATCGTTTTCTAATGAAAATTTACATGAAAAATGTCTATTTGCGTAACTTTATTAGTGGTTTTGATTTTTTGACGATTTTTTTAAAATTTCACTCGAAAATTTAGGGGGTTCTGAACATTCGATTGCGTTTTAAAACAATAGGCTTCCTTTATTCACAGATTGTGATTTTTATTCCAAATTTCATTCGAATCGATCCATTCGTTCGTCAGTTATCGTCTCCACAGGCTCACTGACACACACACACACACACACACACTTTCACACACACAGGCATCACCTCAAAAATGCTTGATTCGTAATCAGGGATGCTTGAAACGTTCCCTCCCGTCGAAAACTCGACCCTCGTCGAATTTTCGACCCCGTCACAATACTTTCCTTATGCATTATGTATATAAGGAAAGTAATAAAGTAAACTTTTAGCTATAATACTCATGTCAAACATAAATTTAATGTTTTTCCCATTATATTATAAAAACCCTGCGAATTTTTGACACAATTGCGAATAGAAAATAAAACGTACTGTTCTAAAATTTTTCCTATAGTTTGATATGAATCTGTAAATGTGGAGGAAGGGCTTATAATTTTAATTTAAGATTCAGATAATTAAATATTATTTTATATAAAATTTGGTACGGGAAAAGATTTAATGCGTCGAGGTAACTTTCTACTCCCCTGTGATTGGTTGATCGCAGAAACAAATATGGTCGAGGTCTGAACAATTTTATGTTTTATTGCTGATTACTGAGGAGCGTTTGTTTCGCCACTATGCTTGGGATGCCACTATGCTTCGCCACTATGTTTGGGATGCCACTATGCTTCGCCACTATGCTTCGCCACTATACTAGGGATTATATAATGTAATTATTAATGCAGAGTTAACAATTTTACACTATTGTTGATTTATAGATGCAGAGAGTTTTGCAGTGAACAACTGCGATTAAAACGTAATTATAGCTAAAATAATTTTGTTGAAAGCAGCATAAAGCACAAAAAATAACAAAACTACTAATGGGTTGTATGCTACTTTTAACGAAGTACGTATTTTATTTTTATTACTTTAAAAGCAGATTGAGCTGTGTGTTTAAATTGTAATTATTAATTCTGTTAACAGTTATATGTCTTACTGTTGACTGTTAAGAACAATTGAATAAAATAATTACGAAAACTAATTTTTTGTGATCATGAATTATATATTTGTTTGATTATTAATAGAGTTCAGATTCGGTTCCTTATTATTATAAAATGCCACCAATGCGAAATCAATTTTATCGCTATATTAATTAATATTGAAAATGTGATGGAGAGGTCCTGAGAGGTTGGTGGTAGGGGAAGGAGGGTTCTTATGGATGCATCCCCCACTGGATTTCAGTCTAAATTGGGTGGCTCGGTCTGGGTCTCAACTAATACAACATTGTATTCATTTTCTATTCTCAATAATATAGCCCATTTGTGAAACTATATGTTTGTTTATACATTTTATACAACATACATTAGGGAAAGTCCGGGCAATTTAGACCAGCGTGTAATGTCAGACATGTAAGTTTTCTAAAATGTTCATCAGGGGGCATCCCTGAATTTAAATCAACAATATTTTAAATGATGTGAGAGTGCATATGTTAGTGAGTATGTGAGTACCATATATTTCTTGTACAAAATGGGCGATTCCAATGAAGAATGGATGCTATTATTTTATTCGACGAATGCTCGAAATTACTTGACTTTTAAGAGATCGGACAAGGAGAAGAAATTCAATTTTTATTTAACACTTTATTTTATAAAATATAAAAAAATATTATAATTATGGAATATTAAAAATGTTGAACATAGAGAAATCGCATATGTAACATTTTATCGGAAAGAAAATGGCATCATTTAAGATAGCCAGACTCCTTCTTCGACCCAAATCATCCGACCTACCCGAAAGAGTAAGGTATCCTTTTTGACGCCTAGAAAGTACCACACAATTTAGACCAGAACCCAATGGGGGCGGCATTTACAGGAATCGAACGCTCCTTCCCCAACCACCCTCCTCTCGGAAGGACTGAGCAGACCACATATCAGCCCACGTGCCAGTACTCCCCGTGAACACGTGGACAGTTTGGATAGAGACTGGAATTGAATCCGGGTCATCCGAGTGCAGTTCATGGGCTCTAACCACAGGGATATCCCACCCTCAACATAGCTAGACAGGAAGTAATTTTGGAAATTGAGTAAAATTTCGGTAGAACCATCTGTAGCACAACAGCTTAATCAGAGGCCTTCCAATTCAGTGGAGCCGTACTTGAATACAGATTGATGATGGAGAGAAAAATGTATTGATGTGGAGCAAAAAATTGACATTTTGATTTTTTCATTCACCCATAACAGTAGTAGTTACCATGAAACAAGGTAGAATAGTCAAGAGCTTCTATTGATAATTATATCTTGAGGTGCGCATAGTCCTTAAAATCAGAACCGTTTTATACTTTAGACAGAGTAGACAAATGCTGATGGCCCGCGAAGCTCTGGGGGCACATTTTTTGATCTCACCTTGTTTAAATCTAGAGGCCTTGGCAAGTGTTAAATCGGCTCAGCTTAAAGTTGAAGCTTTTAGCATTCATATAACGAGGCACCAATCGCTCAACACGATAGCGAACTCAAATAAATGGTTGAGACTGATTTCAAAAATTACATCTCCAAATTAAAAAAAAAATGTCTCAAGGTATAGAGCGACATTCTTCAAATCGTGATAAAAGGCAATTTTGTTACAAATAAACTGCTGCTGCTGCATCTAAAAATAAAGTTCAAAAAGGGAGTAAAACTTCACAGAAAAATTTAATTAATCAATAGGCAACTCTTTTAAATATGGACATTATTGGAAAAGGAATATGTTTTTCTTTCACTGTACCTGCTATGCATGCATATATTTTGAAATCTGCTTGAAAATGTTGCCCTCGTGTGCATAAAAAGTACAGTAGAGCACAAATAATCCAGTTTTCAGATTTTGTCGCGCTTTTGTAGCATTGGCGCCATAAAATGCTGTGTGCATTACTGAGCGTGATATATATATATATATATATATATATATATATATATATATATATATATATATATATATATATATATATATATATATATATATATATATATATATATATATAGATATATATAGATATATACATATATATATCTATATATATATATATATACATATATATATCTATATATATATATATATATACATATATATATATATATCTATATATATATATCTATATATATATATATATATATATATATATATATATATATATATAATCTATATATATATATATATATACATATATATATATATATATATATATATATATATATATATATATATATATATATATATATATAGATATACATATATATATATATATATATATATAGATATATAATAATAGTAGTTTGTCAATCCAATGAACGAAAAGTAAGAAGATGTAACACGATAAACCTAACTTTTTAAAACACCCACAGAAAAAAATATAATACAGCAAATCATTATTTTATATATATATATATATATATATATATATAGATATATATCTATATATATAGATATATATCTATATATATATATATATATATATATATATATATATATATATATATATATATATAGATATATATCTATATATATAGATATATATCTATATATATAGATATATATCTATATATATATATATATATATATATATATATATATATATATATAATATAATTTACATCGTAGTCATATATATAAGTTACAGAAAAACCCTTCTACAGAAGCTACGATGGAGATAAGACACTTTTTTAATCATGGAATTGAAACTATGCAGATCACCTTGTTGGACATTGTTAATATAAAAGAAAGATTATGGTGGGAAAATTATTATATAACTCAACATAATTCTCTTTATCCTTACGGATTAAATTCCGTAAGATATAATATAAATTGTAACTGAGATCAAATAAAAAAATTTAGTTCTGATATTGTCATTGATAATGGATATTTAAATCAAAAGTATTATAAACATAGACCTTAACGTAAATTTAGAGGTGGTAGAAGGCATAAAATCAATTTTGATAAAACAGTGGAAAATATAATGAATTTTACTGAGATACACAATAATAATCACGATTTATCAAATAACTGGATAAAAAACTTGGTATTTGGTTTCAAATGTCATTTTATCAAAAGGATTTGGAGGTATTGTAATGACGAGGTGTTCTATAGTTCATGTGGTCTGGCAGAGGAAAAGTTGGATGTTTTTTTGGATTACATAAAATTAAGAGCTAAAATTTTAAATATCAATCTTTGTGAAAATATATCGAAAAAGATGAATGATTGTAAATTACAAAAACAGGAATTTTGATAAAATAGGTTTATCACGTATTTTACGTGAACATGTTATAAAATTCCCAATTAATGAGGTGAAAGTTAAAGTAGCATATAAATATGCATTGCCTTTGGGAAGAAGATTATACAATTACAATAGTGTATGTAAAAATGTCATAAAGACCGAACAAACCTGCCAGTGTCAAAAATATCCGGCTTTTATAAACATTAATTTGGACCATATTGTAACCGGTGATCTAAATCTGTTAGATGATTATAATTTGAAACATACTTTTGAATTGGGTACTAAATACAGAAGCGAAGATTTTCGTGATATTGTAGATGATATAGTGAATGACATTGAGATATTTATATATAAATGTGCAGTAAAATACAGCCTACCGACTCAAGTATTTGATGAATGGAAATCTAGTGCAATATACAGTGTAGGGTTTGAATATGGAGTTTTGGAAAAACATGTTAAATATGGGAAGTACAGTATAAAAAATTTGGATAAATTACAACAGGATTTTGTGATAACATACGTAGATAAAGTTACTTCTAATTATGCTTTCACTTGCCAACATTTTTACAATAAAAAGCTTATTGCAAGTTACCTTGATAAAAATGCATATTTAAAGCTCAATCAGTCTAAAACGGAAACTGAAAATCGTATCAAGGCTAAATATGAAATTTTGAGTTACAACATAAATTCCATCAAATTCCCATATATAACTCTTATACCTAAACTTCATAAAACCCCCATAAAATTTAGACCTGTCACTAATGGTTATAAAACATATTTAACTTATGCCAATGCAAGACTTTTAAAACTTCTGAAGAACATATTGAAAGAAATAAAAAATTCTGGTGTATATTTCATAAATAATAGTTGTGAAGTAATTGAGAAACTTAAAAATATTTCTGTCGATTTACAGTACAGGAGTTGTGATTTTAATGACCTTTTTTGCAATATCGATATAAATGATCTGTTTTGCATATTAATGGAGATGTATGAAAAGCATGAGATGCAAAACCTCATTAAAAACATATTTACAAGTGTCTGATCGAAATGGTCTTGTTTGAAACTGTGCTTTATGATGGAACAGAATTTTATAAACAGCGTAATGGCATTCCAATGGGAGGGGCTTGCTCCTCTATTCTTGCTGATATATACTTGAACAAATACGAAGAGGGAACTCATATATTAAATGAGATTGTATACATTCGTTATGTGGATGACATATTATATGCATGCCACGACGACCGGGATCACTTGGATTTTACTTTTTTTCCATCAAATTTGACATTGACACAAACTTCCCGTAACATTGATAATAGTATTAATTTTTTGGATTTAACTATATATAAACAATCAAATGGTAAAGTAGGTTTTAAATTTTATGATAAAAGTAAAGACTTTAATTTTAAAATAAATTACATAATTAATTGGCATTCTTGTCTGGATCGTAATGTTTTCAGGAACATTACTATAAATTTTTTAATAGGAAGCAAACGATTAAATTTCAGTGCAGAAAATCGTTATGTAAGTGATCTGGGCTATCTAAATGAAGCAATTGCAAAGGGTTACCCTCTACGTTTTCTTAGTGACATTTTATGTAATTTTTTCAGCATAACCGTAACTGAAAGTTACAACTTATATTTAAATAGGGGTACACTTTAAGTCTGATCTGAAGATACGCAGCATTGCGGATGTCAATGTTTAAGTGTCTGATGGAGTTCAATTTGTACAAAGTAAGAGTCTATTACTTATTGGTGGATAGAGTGGTGAAGTGTATGCGGGGCTTATTTATCTTGATATATTGGTGTTAGCTATTTGATATTTACAATGTGTTTTGTGTTTCTGTTTGGATGTAGTAAATCTCGATGTTTATGATTAGGTGTAAAGTCAGTATTGGTCTTTCAACTTTTTTACATTTTTAGTTTTAGTATATGTACTTGATTTGCGACATTGTATCCGCTTCCGGGAGTGTCGTCATGACATGAAGCTGGCTAATCCGGGAAGTGGGAGTCACAATCCCCCCCGGCAAAATTTTGATACATTGTCATTCTTCATTTTTCTATTTCTTGTGTAGTATATATATATATATATATATATATATATATATATACATAGCAAGACGAACAATATTTGCCGTAAAACCCAGGATCGTAATCCACTCATAGTGGCAGAAAAAAGAAACGCGACTCGTCCACTTTGATCTTTTATTAGTGAAAAAAAATGGACTCAAGTAACAGATGTGTGGTGCAATTCCATTTGCACTAGAGAATTACTTAAAGCATCTGTTCAAAGTGGCGTCTATGGGCTTCGTTACCAACACCCATTTCGGATGCCACCGCTCGAGTACGTGTGGAAGGAGCTTCTTTAAATCGTTGCAAGACCGGTGATCCATTTCTGGTGTGAGCACACATCGTGAGTATTTTTCTTTGAGATTGCGAAAGAGCCAGTTTCCTGCAGTCTTCGATCAATACGGGCGAATATCGAATGGTACGGGATACGACGATTCGGAAATCTCTCCCAGTACAATGTTTCTGCTTTGTGTCCATTGCCACTTTCTTAGCCATACATCAAATGCATATCTCCCAACTCCCCGTATGTGCACTTCTCAAAAGTCCTTCTCAAAAGGTAATAGCGATGAGTGGGTTGAGCTGCTTTTTTTAAATGTTTGCTCGTTCATTGTCAAACCATACAGCGCACGTGCGTGAAGCCACGCTTTGGACGCTTCCATTGACTCAATAGAGAGAATCATCGTAACTTCGAATTGCGCACTTTTGATATATTTTTTGGATGTGCTTTAACCGTGTGACCAGTAAGTTCTCAGTTTCTTTTCGGGAGAATAACCGTCAACGCTGCTTCAGGAGCTAATCTGTTTTGTATGTTATATTTCTGCCACTATAAGTGGATTACGACCCTAAGTTCTATGGCATCTTGCTGTGGACTATCTGTAAAACCAGGAATAGGTAAGACAGTTTTATGTTCATTACTTATTAGGTCTGTAATGTTAGACAATGGCATCAGACTTAAGAACGCCAGTTTTACAGCACCCTGACCCGAGAGGTCAAATAGGCCATAAACCTAGGAGGCTAAAGTGAAGCCACGAGAATGGTTTAAAATGTTGACCAATATGGAGGATATCTGGTCACGTTGCCCTGAGGTCGACCAATGGTTGCCGAAGAGGCGTGTCAGGTCTCAGGCAAAAAGAGGCGGCAGCCAAAAGTTTCTACAGATATTCCAGATACACGTCGATGACATACAGACGAAAACGATATGTTCTGATATACACATGAGCGTCAGACTGCAGAGAGACGGTAACGAATTGTCTTGATATCCACTGGAACGTGAGATTCCAGTGTAATTGCAACGAAATGTCCTGATATACGCTCGAACGTAAGATTCCAGTGTAACTGCAACGAGGTGTCCTGATGCACACTTGAAGATCAGGCGACAGAGAGACAGTAACGCAATGTCCTAATATACACTTGAACGTGAGATTCGACAGATATGGCAACTAAATGTCCTGAGGGAGGCTTCAACTACAGATGAGATGAGTACCAGATGTAGTACTATAGAGATCGAGACGAAATAAAACCAACGTACGAGCTGTGTGTCAAATTTGCAAGAGAAATTGAAGGTATGTGCGACGTGCGTATCCATTATTGTAGCGGGTTATAGACCATTTTGATAATTAGAATTCACCTGGTCTCACATGTCCACTCTCCTCCGCAAATAATATGTGATATATTGTTATAATTAACTTAATAATTAAGAGAATGTTCGAAATAAATAATATTATTTTTCAAAACAAAATGGTGTAGTTAATTGTGGTAGTATGTTAATGCATTTTATTACAGGAACTCGCACTGAAGATAATATGGTTGGTTTAATTAGCGGCACAATGCAATGTGCTTTACGACAGTACGATATTACGGTCCTGTTAATTATGAATAATTTAATAATTATAAAATCCACATAAAATTCCCTTTTTTGTGCCCCACACTATCACTCCTCGTTTTTGTTACAAGAGTTCGCGGACACACACACTATATATATATATATATATATATATATATATATATATATCCACTTTAAACTGTACATCCCGGTCAAGTAGTTCTAGTGAATATGAAAAAGTGGAATGCCAAATTAATCCAACTCAATGTAAAGTCTTAATTCTTGTACTGCCATCATTGACCAAATACGATACGATATCTAGTTATGTTAACAGTAATGCTTTCTACTTTCTGAAGAGCAACTTTATTTGTTAATCCTGAGGGACAGCCGGATGAAATTATTTATGAATTTTAGATATAACTATGCTCTAGTTATACCAAATTTGATAATTGGTATAAGCATTGCGAACCATGGTATTAGTATAAGCATTGTGTCAAAAAATGCAGATGCGATTATTTCAGTTGGTTGAAATATTTTCGAAAAAGTTTAGAAATAATTTTCTTTTGTTAAGTGACGTTGAAAGAACCAATTGTTCATCTTGGGATGATTTCTTTCAATAGAGAAAAGTACTTCTATAAAGGTTTTTCTATTCACTAAATGATTTGGGGCAAAAAGAAAGACATTTTACCAAATATTTACCGTGTTGAAAGTGAACAAGTAGTGAGAAAGTTTAGAATGTCATGGTAGGAATTCTTGAAAATAAAGTTAAAGGATGGTTTTGTTTGCCAAGCATTTTTTTCTTCTTACTTTTATATTCTTTAGTCATATCATATAATATAAAACAGTAGCCTCGAAATTTTTTTCTCGTTGTAAATCGTGTTTTTCATTTTATAATAGAATCTTTAAAACTAATTTCAAATTTCCTTTCGAGCTTTCATTGAAGATACAATTATCTTTGGATTAATTTCGTTCTTTTTATGAGCTCGTCAGCAATATCTGCAATGGCAGCAAAATATGCAATGTGCTACAATTTTTCGAATTTTTATGAAGACTAACGAATTTAGTCCTACGACGTAGCCGGCGCAGATTGTATTAAGAACTGAGCTCAGTTGAAGGTAGATGGTAGATACAACTGACAACTGTACCCATTAAATCCACCTAATGAGGGCGTTCCAAAATTGCTGCTTTAACAACAAAGGATGTTTTCACGGACAATTGTTCCAAATACTTGAAAAGTACCAAACATCGATAAAAATGATTCATTTATTATCAAGGATCTCAAAAACTTAGAAATCTGCTAAAATCAGACAGTCAAGTTTTTGATCTAATAACAGTGCTATTATTTTGTTCATACTTTTATTCATGTTCATAAGATAGGTAAAACTGACACGTTTTTGAAGGATATGTTATGAAAACACATAACACCGACTTTTAGACTTGTATGACTCTCATATTTAAGTTATATCTTACATAAATCGGTAAAAAAAACGTGTTAAAACCTTCATGTTTACATTCACCATCCATGATTATATTTTATAAGGTAGAATTGCGCTTCCATTGCGAGCAACATCATCTAAGGATCGGTTTAGCATTTATTATCCGCTCTTCAGCATTAAATAGCCGATACCAATCAACAGCAGCAAGAAAACGTGCTACGTGTCACAAATTTTGTCAATCTCTCTGTAGACTAACAAAATCAAACCTACTAAACAGTTGGCATAAAAATTCTTAAACATTGAGCCTTATTGCGCCCTCTTAAACATGAGAAAATTAATACCTGCAAAATAGTAAGAAAATTTTCTGTGTGCACAGTTTTGCCAACTTGTGTGAAGACTGCTAACTTCAGTCCACCACTCAAATGGAAAGGAATTTTACAAAGATTGAGCTCAGACGGCACTAGGCTGCAATGGCCAACTTTGCAGACAAAGACCCCCCCCCCACACACGCACACACTAAAATACACCATAATACCATATTTGCTTCCCCCCATTGCAGATTATAAAATCCATGGACTCTACGGCATTGATCAGTGGATACTCGCAATCACAGCATAAAAACTTTCTGTGTGCCACAATGTTGCAAACCTCTGGATACCCATAAATATGGTCCTACCATGCAACTGGCATCAAATGTGATAAAGATTGAGCTCAGTCTGCTCATTTGATCATGCTCACGTTTAAAATGAAAATCGTTATACAGAATTATTAACTCCAATTTTCGAAACATAATTATCCTCCTCTTACCCAAAAGATAATTTATATATATATATATATATATATATATATATATATATACCTACAAGTCTCAGGAGTACCATAGGGTGGCTGCAGTAGCAGTGTGTTAGCTAATTTATATCTTTATCATTTTGAACAGTCCTTTACTTCAATAGATTATACAATATACAGATATGTTGATGATCTGATTTGCTTAGTACATATTGAAAATTGTGTCATTAATATGGATTTCTATCCTAATAAATTGGAATTAATTCCTAATGGAGCTACTATTAGTAAAAATATTAATTTTTTGGATTTAAATCTTTTTGTTGAACCTTCTAATAGAATTGTTACTAATTTATATGATCAAAAGACTCTTTTAATTTTAAAATTAATAAAATCTTACCATTTAATTCCTGCAACTCGTTTCTATTGTTTAGAAATATTATTCTTAATCAGCTTTTTAGAATATATAGATTATCTGATAAAAAATTCCATGCTTTACATATTGATAATCTTAAATTACCAGCAATTTATATAAATATCCCTCTTATTTTGTAAATGGTATAGTTAAAAAGTTTAGAATAGCTGGATTTTCTTGAATTTTATTTATTTAATATTGCTTTAAATTTTAGCCTGACTTCTCCCTTCTCTTGTTTTAATATTTTATTTATACGTTCACTTTGACATTAGCCTTTCTCTTATTGCACCTCTTGATGGTATATTATCTCATGTACATGTCTTTTCGCATTACTGTTATTTATTTCTTACGAATGGCAACAATATATCTTATTCCTTTGTGAATGGCAACACTTGTCACTTCTTTCTGTGTTCCCATGCTTACTAGGTTAGTGTGTTTTTTCAGTCCGTTTTTTTGGTATCCATTTTTCCTTTTATTTTTATTTTTTATGTATGTCGTCCAAGTAGAAATAGTTTATAGATATAATCTGTATATATAGATATAATCTTATAGATATAATCTGTCTATTTCTTCAGAAACATACATTTTTGTGTTTGCTTCTACAAAAAATTTGGGCATGAATACGATTTTTGTGGAAGTGAACAATTCATGATTTAGGCTTAGAGCCTTGTCCATGTGTATAGCGTTTGTGCTTGATTTCGTTTGTTATTCTTTTTTCGATTCCATACCTTTGTATTTTGATACTTTTCATTGACTTGTTGATTCGATATTTATTTTATTTATTTGTTTTTTATTTTTTTCCAATTGCTTGAGGATTTGTTGATTTATACTTTTATTTCGTAAGCCTGCTAGATATTTGAATTTTCGTGTTACAGATTCTCACTTTTCTTTCATTGGATCTTCAAACCTTTTTTACTTATATATATATATATATATATATTTGAATTTTCGTGTTACAGATTCTCACTTTTCTTTCATTGGATCTTCAAACCTTTTTTACTTATATATATATATATATATATATATATATATGCATGTATATATGTATATATAAATCAAATTACGATTAAATGATTTGTTAACAGTGCCACCTAATTTTTAATTTGTTGTCTTGATATTGAATGTCCCATATAAGGAAAAATACATTCGCAGCTTTCATTCTATGTAGCCATAGGACAATACGGAAATTGAATACCGCACCATTTCTCTTGTACACAATTTGCGGTAAGCAGAAACATTACTTTACATCGCTTCATTAACTAAAACTGTTAGAAATCCAAACCTATCCATTTTCGCTCCAGACGAGTCTAATGATCGGACATGTTTGACCACTGCAGAGAAAATACAGTAAAGGAGAAGGCGGTAATACTCGTATGGGGAGGTAGGTCCTTTATATTGGGCTGAAATTCCAGCATAATTGTGGTACGGATAATGATTTGTAACTTTATAATAATGGTAGGATTTTATATAACCATGTCTTTGTGTACGCAAAGTATCGAGCTAAAAATGTAAACAATAAATTTATGAAGACACTTTCATATGACAGCGAATGGCGTGTACACATTATTTTTAACACAAATTTTAAGCATGTTTATTCCCTTTTGCATACTTATTTCGTACAGCTATACGAATTTTCGATGAAACTATAAGTGCCACGCTAGGACGAAAATGGAAATCCTTAGTGAACACTTGCAACCCCCCTGGAATTCGATGCTGTAACAATATCAGCCATCATCTAAGCTATATCTGTAAACAATCCAGAAACGTAGATGAATCAAGGAAATTTTTTGTACAGGAAATAAAAAAAAAATCAGAAGTTGAGCCCACTGACCTTTTCCGGAATTAGATACTGAATTCATATTAGTAGTTCTCATTCATATTTGTAGAATCTTAGTAGATTATGTATCACCATTTTCTTTTTCATTCAAAACAGCATGCGTTACCAGGAAATGTTATTGTGTTTCAATATCTGCTTGATCAAATACTTCTGAAAATTCTATTTGAAATTTAGTGTCGGAAGATGTATTTACTTTATTGTCAAAATCGGAGTTGGTACTATTTTCATTTTCACTACTACAATTTACATGACTGATAATTCCTATATTCACCGGTAAATTAACTTTGTCAATTTCTTCATCAATTAACTCATCATAAGGCCTTTGCGATAGCAGCAAAAAATCATTAACAAGCTCACCAACCATTGCACAAGTGGTGATTATCCGTGGGATGTTTCTCAGCATGATTTATTCGAACATTTGCTTAAAAGTGCTTTTACGAAAGGTGCTCTAATGCTGTGTGTGTCCAAATGCCGAGCAAGCATTACTGAACCACAATGATTCTTAAAATATTCAGGTACGCAACTACTAATTATATAAATCTGAGTGACAGAATCCACTGCATCAGATAATATCTCATTCTCACATTTTACTTCAAATATAGGTAAAGAATCTATTAAATTTTTGTCCTTATTTACACTTTTCAATGTATTCAAATTTAATAACCGACCCGCTGGGATTTTTGCAGTAAGAGCATTATATTCATTTTCAGGTTCCTCAGAATTCAAACACTCATTTACTGGCTTACGTTCAACTTTATATATACTTTCATTAAATAATAATTTGCATATAGATACATGATGACGTCTTTTACAAAATGAGAAAGTCATTTTTGACTTACAATCTTTCATCACACTTTTATTTCCCAGACAGAAGAACATTTTCCAGTACTTTTAATTCTGGCTATTTTCTAATCAACTGTCATTTGATCGCAATATAAACATACACTTAGTTTGGTTCTTACAGCCGATACGTGAATTATTTTTGAAAAATTTTCGTGCTTGGGTTTTGCTCCGAATCCAGATCTATCACAAAACAAGACTTGTTTGTGAGGTTCAGTAACCGGTATACTTTGTGACAGTTTTGCTAGTTCATGGGATTCTACTTCAATGCGAATAAATTCTAATAGATTATCTATATCAAAGTCAATGCGTTTTTAACTTTGGCGACAGACTTCTGAATTCAAGTCGCGTCGAATGACTTTTAATAGTACAGGGATTTATAAGTTTTCAAATGCTTGAGTTTGAACTCCCAAGGATTTTAAACTTCTGATTTTAATTTCGATGCAGTCATTTAGTTTTCTTAAATTACAAGCATCATTTCATCTGTATACAGGGTTTGAAGTTAAAAGTACCTTTATATGTGCGTGATCAATCAGCTCTGTACTCAAAAATCATTCTTTCAAAAGTTCAATTGCGATGTCATAGTTTTCATCTGATAGTGAAAATCCGGCAATTTCATTAGCTGCCGTACCACCTAAATATGACCTAAAATAGTTAAACTTGTATACTTTGCTAAGGGTGGGAGGGATTTTCATAAATCGTTTTTGGTGGAAAGAGCCTATTTCGAAACACGGAAAAATACGTCACTTATAATGGGTGGAACCAATTTCAAAGCAACGGAGAATGCGCCAACTTGGCGTGATTTGTATTTTGCAGAAATACGTGCTGTAACCTATTATCCGGATTTACTCTTTTCTTTTTAATTTTAACTAGTTCAGTAGTCATCTTGGAGAATTCAACAACAAAAAGAAAGCAAACAAAAAATAATTGCTCACTTGCAATCCGTAGTATTCCTATTTTTATCCCACTTCTGATACCAAGAATTCCAGAAGTGGGATAAAAATAGGAATACTACGGATTGCAAGTAAGCAATTAATTTTTTGTTTGATTTTTTCTTGTTTGTAATAAGAATTAGATTCTAATATGCGGGTTCATTCCAATTAGGATACTCGATGAAAGGTGATTTCAGTTTTAAAGAACAACTCCAATATAAAGCACAACGAAATCATAACGCTTTATTTTCGATCCAAAAACATATTTGACCTAAATCAGTCACAAATCAGTTCTCTCGATATTCTAAAATGCTTAATTCGTTTCATTTCAATCTCTTCAGTTGTTGTGATTCGGCGTACAAAAATAATCGGTTCAATAAGTTGATGCCAGTTTCCAAACGTGACAATCAGAAATTTGGTTTTTGTTCTGGATATTTAAGTACCGCTTATGCGCTATGAATATTCGCTGGATGTAAGATGTTATAAATTTTGATGTAGAAAGCCGTTCGTTTGCTGCATAGGGGCGCGAAAAATTCTGTAGGTGGCACTGATGATGAGTTTTAAATGCCAAAGTAAAACTGAAATAAATATGTTTTAGAAGACATTTCAAACATTCTTCTTCCAAAGCCCTTAAAGATATGAAATTATACTCAGTCCCTCTGTTTGAGTAGTATGAAATATTGCTGAAATGAAATCTGTAAAACAAAGAATCAGTGGAAAATTTGAACTTTGGTCAAGTTATCTGATGTAAAGGCTAAAGACCACAGGGGATTTCTGAGCATGAATGATAAGGCTTAAAAATTCGAATGGTAAATTGAGTGATCTGCTATCTTTGCCTGTTAAATGACGTTATCGTTCATTTTAGAGGTGAAAGAGAGTGGATTTTTAGTCATATTAAACCTAAACTTCGTAACTACATGAAATTAGATATGGTGGTTAATGCCATTTAATCATTCAAAGTGGACTTAATATTTAAATAATTTTGTACTGATTCAGTGGCGTAGTGTCCACCGTGCCTAAAAATCTGAGTCTCCCTTGTTTAAAATCTAATTTAAATAATTCTTTAAACTTACTTTTATTTTATGTAATTTTTTAAATAACTTTACAAATATATATGCATTTTTTAGAAAATTGTTACATATTACATGCTTAAAGTGACAAGTTTCAAAGTATTTTTTATTATTAATACTCATCTCTTAATATTTTAGAGGCTAAAATTCTCCAGTCTTCACAGTATATTGAGAGAAACATGGTATTCAAACCTACCAGCACTTAAATCTCTCCTTCACTGATAAGAAGAGAAATAAGTTACCTAATAGAAAGATGTAGTTATTGCTTTCAACTCTTTGTAAGCGGTCTAAGTTAAGACAGTGATTGGATGTGGGAATATGTCGTTTCATCCATGAAGGGTAGGTAAGGGTGGGGAGTGAGAAATAAAATTTTTCGGGAAAGACTAATGGATTCCCCTTTTTAACACTTTACAACAAAGTTGAAAAGTGTTTATGACTTTGTTCATTCTGTCTGTCTGTCCGTTAGTACGATAACTGCCGTAAAAATGACTTAATCAAAATGAAATTTTAATATGCTGTTCAGACGGTCTGTAGGACCTATGGGAATATAAATGAATAATATCACCCAATTAGTTTTCGATTGAACCCGGATTGAAGAAATGAAATACATGGAACCCTATGTGACCTAATTTTTCAAAAAAATTTTAAGCGGATTTAAAATTAACAAATCGCTTCGAAATTTTTAGGTAATAGTCAAATTGTTCCATAAAATATATAAAAAAATTCAGCAAAATATATTCAGTAGTTTTTTAAATAAAAATTAAAATAATAATTACACTTCTTATATGAAGATATCACGTGACCATGATATGAAAAGATCACGTCACCCACTTCAAAATGAAATATGGTATCCATCTTGTCTCAAAACCGTGATTTTTAAAGTTCTTTTTAATTCATATTGAGTTTTGTATCCGTCCTAAAACCGCTTTATTTTTGCTTAAATTCTGCGCATCTACATACTGAAACAACGCAATTACAATATATTTGAGTTTAAATGATCGTCCAAATTTGATTATTTCTACAACGAAGCCTATTTTTCACTTATGTAAAATGTAAACAGCAAAATATGTAGAATGAGTTGTATAAGAATTGCTGTATTTTTTTAAAGCAAAATTATTTAGTTCATGGAGTCTGCAGAGAAATATTCATTGATTTTAAAAAGAGAAGGACGATTTTTTTTGATGAAGTTTTAAGCATAGAGTTTAATTACTTGCAGCTCCATGGAGAGTTCTTGATTACTTGTAGCTCCATGGAGAGTTTAATTACGTGTAGCTCCTTAATTTTTAAATAAAATAAATTATTATGGTATTGGGATGAATGAAATGAATGGGAAAATGTTATGAATGAAATGCTGCTTTTATAGAGAGAGCCAGGCGTGTTATTTTTTCTATGACGTCATTTGAATGAATTTCAGTTGTTTTCGATGTAGTTTTCAAATATAATAAATTATCGTAGTATTATAATTTTAAAAATATTACCGAGGAATGTATCGCATTTTAGAGATGTTTAAACCAGGCAATTTATATTTCAATGCCATTATTTGAATGAAGTTCATTTTTTTCGATGAAGGTTTAAGTTTTCAAATATAATAAATTAATGTAGTATTGTGATAAGTTTTAAAATATTACAGAGGAATGTATTGCATTTTAGAGATGTTTAAATAAAATTGAATTGAAGTTGGAAAGTGTTTCATAATCAATGCTTTAAGTATGATTGATCTTTCTTGTTTGTTTAAACGTGGTTCTATTAATCTTCAGAAAATAACCATTACTTGTAATTTTAAAGAATTTGAGGCATTTTTCACGAATAACTTGACATTCACCTAGCTTTAAACAATATCAAGACGAAGAAATATATTAATAATGGCCACCATGAAACTTAAGCAGTTTGCGAAGTAGACATAACTTTTTATTTCGTCATCAATATGCCGCAGCATCCGCTTGCTTATTTGGTAATTTTAGAAATAACAAATCTGATTTCCCTTTAAAAATCACATGTTACAGATAATCTCAGTTAAACAAAAGCTATTAATAATTTTTTAGCGAATTTTTAACTAATTGTAAGTGCAGGATATGTTTAAGTTTTCATAGTAAATAGTTGTTTAAGGACATTGTTGACTACAGTAATTTTGAACTGAGCTCACGTTCTAGATATGCAGGGTGATTAAAAAATGATGGACCAGACTTTACGAGGTGGTATTATACACCAAACCAAGTATTTTTCGTCGAAGTCGGAAATGAAATATAAAGGCTTTACAGAACGCCTACTTGTTGGAAAGCGGCCGCTCAGCAAACTTAAAAGCGTCATTCTGGTTGAAGAAGAAAACCACATATGCAAATTTCATCTGGGAAAGAAGCACCCTTATGCAAATTTTCGTAACACCGAATGTATGGCCTTATCAGTTTGTAGCAGTTATTCGCTGGTCCAACTTTGGGTGGATGGGTGGAAACTTTCCTCAGCGATGGGGTAAATTTACGTATAGGGAAAAAGCCGATATGCATTTCATCTATGAATCTTGTTTTTGTGGGGATATCTCAAGAGTTTTGTGTATGACACTCCCCTTGAATCTGAAGTGGATTTCATGAGAGACAATGATTTCACATTTAATAAAATGAATGTAAAAGTTTCTCTATTTTAGAAATAAACAAGAAAGATCAATCATGCATAAAGCATTGATTATGAAACACTTTCCAACTTCATGCAATTTTATTTAAACATATCTAAAATGCGATACATTCCTCTTTCAAAATTATCACATTGCTTCATTTATTTATTATATTTGAAAACTTAAAATTTCGTCTGAAAAAATGAACTTTATGCAAATGACAGCATTGAAACACAAATTGCCTGGTTTAAACATTTCAAAAATGCGATACATTCCTCGGTAATATTTTTAAAATTATCATAATACTACAATAATTTATTATATTTGAAAACTTCATCGAAAACAAATGAACTTTATTCAAATGACGTCATCGAAATATAAATCGCCTGGCTCCCTCTATAAAAGCAGCATTTCATTCATAACTTCTTTCTATTTCTTTCATGCATCACAATACCATAATAATTTATTTTATTTAAAAACTTAAAACCATTGGAGGTACAAGTAATTTAACTCTATGCTTAAAACTTCATCGAAAAAATCGTCGTTCTCTATAAAAAATACAAATGTTTCATACATATCAGCTATATTGCAGATTCCATGAGCTAATTAATTTTGTTTCTAAGAAATGCAGCAATTCTTATACAACTAATTCTACATTTATTGGCATTTAGATTCTCCAGAAGAGAAAATTAGACTTCATTGTAAGAATAGTCAAAGTTTGATTATCATTGAAACTCAAATATATTGGTATTACGTTGTTTCAGAATGTAGATGCACAGAATTTAAGCAAAAATAAAGCGGTTTTAGGACGGATGCAACACTAAATATGAATTAAAAAGAACTTTAAAAACCGAGATTTTGACACAATATGGATGCCATATTTTATTTTGAACTGGGTCACGTGATCTCTTCATATAATGATCATGTGATTTCTTCATATAAAGGGTGTAATTATTATTTTAATTTTTATTTAAAAAACTTCTGAATATATTTGCTGAAAATTTTTTTATATATTTTGTGGGATAATTTGGATATTTCCTAAAACTTTCGAAGCAATTTATGAATTTTAAATTCGCTTAAAAAATGCTTGAAAAATTAGGTTCCGTAGGACTCAAAGTATTTCATTTTTGTAATCCGGGTTCAATCCAAAACTGATTGGGTGATATTATTCATTTATATTCCCATAGATTCCACATACTAAATCTAAATCTGTCATTTTTACGGCAGTTATCGTGCTAACGGACAGACAGACAGAATGAATGAACAAAGTTATAGACACTTTGAACTATGCTGTAAAGTGTTAAAAAACGTTATATTATGTGTATGTATTCATCTTACATAGGTAACATATTTTAAATACTCGTGCATTTCATCCATTCATTGCATTTTTATTATTATTATTAACACTTTACAACAAAGTTGAAAAGTGTTTATGACTTTGTTCAATCTGTTTGGCTGTCTGTCTGTCCGTTAGCACGATAACTGCCATAAGAATGACATAATCAAAATAGAATTTTAGTATGATATTCAGACGGTCTGTGGGACCTATAGGAATATAAATGAATAATACTACCCAATTAGTTTTGAATTGAACCCGGGTTGAAAAGATGATATACATTGAACCCTATTGGACCTAATTATTCAAACATTTTTTAAGCGAATTTAAAATTCTCAAATTGCTTCGAAAGTTTTAGGAAATATTCAAATTGTCCAATAAAATATATGTTTATATAAAAAAATGTCAGCAAAATATATTCAGTAGTTTTTTTAATAAAAATTAAAATAATAATTACACCTTTTATATGAAGCGATCACGTGACCCATTTCAAAATAAAATATGGCATCCATCTTGTGTCAAAATCGTGATTTTTAAAGTTCTTTTTAATTCATATTTAGTATTGCATCCGTCCTAAAACCTCGTTATTTTTGCTTAAATTATGTGTACCAACATACTGAAACAACGCAATTATACTATATTTGAGTTTAAATGTTCATCCAAATTTGATTGTTTTTACAACGATGTCTATTTATCACAGTTTGAAAATGTAAATAGCAAAATATGTAGAATGAGTTGTATAAGAATTGCTGCATTTCTTTAAATCAGAATTATTTAGCTCATAGGGTCTGCATATGAATGAAATATTAATTGACTTTAGAGAGAGGACGATTTTTTCGATGAAGTTTTAGGTATAGAGTTTAATTACTTGTACCTCCATGGTCTTAAGTGTTTACATAAAATAAATTATTATAGTATTGTGATGGACAAAATGAATGGAAAAATGTTTATGAATGAAATGCTGCTTTTATAGAGAGTGCCAGGCATGTTATATTTCGATGGAGTCATTTGAATAAATTTCAGTTGTTTTCGATTAAGTTTTCAAATATAATAAATTAATGCAGTGTTATGATAATTTTAAAAGCATTACATAGGAATGTATCGCATTTTAGAGATAGTTAAATCAGACAATTTACATTTCAATGTCGTCATTTGAATGAAGTAATTTTTTTTCGATGTAGCTTTAAGTTTTCATATATAATAAATTAATGTAGTATTGTGATAATTTTTAAAATATTACCGAGGAATGTATCGCATTTTAGAGATGTTTAAATGAAATTGCATTGAAGTTCGAAAGTGTTTCATAATCAATGCTTTATGCATGATTTACCTTTTTGTGTTACGATATTCTCCAAGGAGATATAACAATTTGAAAGGCGAATTCCAATATAAATTTTATTTGTAATACCGAAACTTTTACCAAGTTACAATGCTAATCTTATAGCTTCCCCATTAAAAAAGTCTTACGATGCGCTATTGTATTGATTACAAGTTCCCCTGTGAAACATTGAATGTGCATTTCGTATAAAGTGATGGTATTACTTCTCCTGATTACTTTACCTAGATATATGATTCTAATTATTATTCCTGTGTTTGTATATTTATCTCATCAGAACAAGGGGAGAATACTGCTTTAGAAACCATAATACGCCATAACTAATAAAAGACAGTTAGGCCAAAACGGGGTTCCTCTATAATAAAAGTCCAAAATGTTAATAATTTAGTGTTATTGTAATTACATTCTTACAGGAAACTAACGGGGTAAACAGTGGTTTATCTGGCATTTCATATTTCGGTACGTCCGATAGTCCGGCACTCTTGTCGAACCGCAATCGGGTCCAGAGTCGCCGACTAGCAAAAGGCGGCTTGTCATAGGAGTCCGGTAGGCTTCGGTTTCTGTGTCGGCTAAACAGTTTACGAAAAAAGGTCAGTAATTTGTATATTAGAGGGTACTCGGGGAGCGCAGTGGTTGCATAGGGGCCTGAAAATTCTGTCTGTGGCACTGTTCGGGTTCATTCGGCTGTACTGAGGTGCATTTACTGTAATAGAATAAATGCTTTTATATGCAAATTTATGTTCATTGAAATTTACCATATAATTTTAAAGTTCATTTAAATCTTTTCTCATGTACTGTACAATATATTTCAGAGTGTGTAATGTTTTAGGCGGCACAAAATATCACATTTATTGTCCATTATTATATTTTTATTTAATTATTCTCCACCTTTTTTAATCCATTTTAGTTCGAAACCCGATAATCCGGCACATTTATTAACCCGGCACCGCTGAAGTCCCGAAGGTGCCGGACCTTCGTAATTTCAGTGGTGCCGGATTATCGGACGTTTACTGTATATTTTATTTTATTTGTACCCTTGCTAAAGTGTACATCAATAAACTGTATTTTCAAATTTGGTCCCCAGTTCTCTGACTCCCCGAATTATTCTATCACGCTTCATCACTAAACGTATCGTATGTAACCATGGTATTAATTATAAAAGATTTAATGGTTGAGCCTCAGTTTAATAACCTGTATTTGAGTAATTTTAATAACCTGTTGTTCCTACACCATTGCTTATCACATAACAGTTACTTAACAACTTAATTAGATTAACTTCACATCTAAATATTAACTTAATTGATCACAAATTACTACGAACATCCTTGTATACTTAGGGCTCTCTACCCATACTTTTGACTAAGAATCAGATCATATGTATTTAAAGGACCTAGTTGTTCCGTCATAAATAAGCCTTGCAGGTTGTCAACCCCCCCCCCCTCGGGTTAGATGCCTGCTTGCGACTTTACAAATCTCTTAATATCCGAAGGCTTTAAGTGAAACCAACAGATTTCCCAAACATTTTTTTTCTAGAAAAGAAATCTCAAAAATTGTATTTTATATAGGGTAGCCGTATAGGATTAACAAGAAAGATCAATCATGCATAAAGTATTGCTTAGTACTTTCTAACTGAAATACAATTTTGTTAAACATCTCTAAAATGCAATGCATTCAGCGCTGATAAATTTTAAATTATCACAGTAATACAATAATGTATTATATTTCAAAACTTAAAACTTCATCGGAAAAAAGGAACTTTTCAACGAAGACGTCAAATCAAATGACGTCATCGAAATATAAATCGTCTGGCTCTCTATGTAAAAGCAATGAATATTTCATTCATATCACTTTTAGTCCAGACTCCAGAGTTAAATCATTTTGCGTGCAAAAAAATCTGCAATTCTTATACAAATCATCTTACAATCACTTGTTTACATTCTGCATCCATTTAAATTAGACTTCGTTGAAAAAATAGCTGATAATGAATTGTCTGATGATCATTTAGACTAAAAAATATTGTAATTGCGTTGGAACTGAATATAGATGCACAGAAAATACGCAAAAATAAAGCTATTTTAGGACGGATGTAACACTAAATATAAATTTGGTCAACGGCCCTACCGTGCTGAAAACACCGTTTCTCGTTAGATCACCGAAGTCAAGCAGCATCGGGCGAGTTTAGTACATGGGTGGGTGACCACCTGGGAACACCGCGTGTTGTTGGTACATTTCGGGCGCGGTAGCCCGGTGGTTTGCACGCTGGATTTGCACGCTGTCACAACTGCCGCCGTGTTCATGCGGAGTACGATCACGTTAACCATGTGGGTCCGTAAGTCCTTCCGAGAGATTGGTGGTAGGAGAAGGAGAGTACGGTTCCTGTGGTAGCCTTCCCCACTGGGTTCCGGTCTAAATTGGGTGGCACTTCCAGGCTGTCCAAACGGTTACCTTACACCTCTCTGGTAGGTCGGACGGTCTGGGTCTCAACAACAACAACTATATATAAATTTAAAAGTTCTTTAAAAACACGATTTTTACACTGGGAAAAAAGATGGATGCCATATTTTACTTTGAAGTGGATCACGTGATCTCTTCATATAAAATGGGTGTAATTATTATTTTAGCATTTATTTTAGAAACAGCCAAACATATTGTGCTGAACTTTTTTTATATATTTTATGGGATAATTTGAATATTTCCTAAAATTTTCGAAGCAATTTGTGAATTTTAACTTCACTTAAACATGTTTGAAAACGTCGGTTTCAGAGGGTTCAATATATTTTACTTTTTCAATCAGGGTTCAATTCAAAACTAATTGGGTGATATTAATCATTTACATTCCTATATGCCCCACAGATCGTCTCAACAACATACTAAAATTTCATTTTGATAAAGTCATTTTTACGGCAGTGTAGTACAAACAAACAGACAGACTGAATGAACAAAGTTATAAACACTTTCCAACTATGTCGGAAAGTTTAAGAAACGGGTACTAACATTTCTGAAACAAATCGGACGATTGGCAATCCTAATGTTTAGTAATATGTAGCATTATTTCCGTGACACTGAAAAATATTATGGTACCAATTTCATTTTTCAAAGGCCAAAAGAATCAGTGCTGATGCTGATACTGTGTTCAAAACAGGAAATTGTAATGTTAAAATATTGGATTGGAGGTCAAGAAGATTTGATAGATGTTTTCGCTCTTTGTAGATATCTATATTTCAATTTTTTAATACGCAATGTGTGCATATATGATTCTGTATTTAGTAGTGATAACTTATAAAGTCTTTGAAGTTTAATTGAAACTTAACGTACATTTAATTGAGCAAGAGCCAAATATGGCCATAATTCCGAGTGATTTGACTTTCGTGGAAGAAATATAAATGTTAAGGCCATGGAGTTAGAGAGGAGATGGATGAAACTCATGAAAATGTCATAACGTTTTGAGAATTATATCTAGTTGTCGCTAGTGTTAGTAAATGTGCAGTGCTAATAAGAATTGCTAAATAGTTTTAGTATATTGTTATGCTAATAAGAAACCTATCCATAGGGATGGTCTTTGTAAAAGTCAACTATTAAGTGTTATCTAAATAGGAAATAGAGGTCTATCATGTTATATCATAACTAGTGATAGAAAAAATCTATAGTGGATATACCCAGAATTCAACTGAATAAATACATCAGTAAGTAAGTCCTTGCCACCATATGTGCTATATCTTCGCCAGTGTCCCGTCCGATTAGCTTATGCTTTGACAATAAACAGCTCAAGACCAAATATTTGACAGAGTAGGATTATTCGTTGAAAACCTTATTTTTTCACATGGCCAATTACACCGGTCAAAAAATGAAATTGCAACACCATGAAGGAATGTACGTATCCATATATGCAAATCACAGTACCGGTAGTCATATCCAAAGGATTAAAAAAAAAAAACAAATATATGCAAAAGAAACTTGTTTATTCACTAAAAAATGTGGCCCCATGGGCAGCTATACAGGCCGCTAAACGCAGAGACATACAATCGATGAGGCTATCAATGGTTGTCTCTGGGGTAATCCTTGCCAAGCAGGGTCCAATGCGGTAGGTAGTCCATCTACGGTATGTACCGTTGTTCCCCTGTGCATCTGACGTTCGATGAGGGCCCATACGTGTTTACTGGGAGAGAGATCCAGCGAGGCTACCGGCCAGGAAAGGATGTGAATTCTGTTCAGGCTGTTGAGAGTTCGCCGTGCGGTGTGCTTTGCGGCATTGTTTTGCTGTAACACCGTACCGAGGGCGGCCTGAACCAGTGGCCGAACCACAGGCGTCACAACTTGTGTAACATCACTATCAGATTACCTACGATATGTACCAGAACTGTCCGCTGATTGAACATGACACCGTCCCAAACCATGATACCCGGTGTGTGGCTTGTTTGAAGCTAGGTAATATGGGCTGGCAAGTGGCGTTCCCCGTGAAGCACCCACACCCTTCCCCGGCTGTCATTCCTCCACAGGCAGAAGCGAAATTAATCCATAAACAATACCCGATGCCATTGATTGGTCCAGTTGCAATGACGACGATACCAGTCTAGACGTACATCCTGGTGTCGAGCGCTTAATGGCACCCCAGTGGTTGGTTGTCGTGCGCACAGCTGTACTTTATGCAACCTGTTGCGAATGATTTGGATGCACGCGAGTGCAACCGCTGATGGTGGCAGGATGTTTCGCATGTCACTTGCCATTGCAAGCTTGTCTCAACAAGCCGTTCGGCGAATCTGCTGGTCTATGCTCTCTGTCGAGCGTCTATTCGATTCACTCCCCCTTCGACGTGTTCTCTGATGTCCCTGCGTCCATCGTGTCCCACATCACTGAATGGTATTCGCGTCCTGCCCAACACTCATGGCAATTTCACTCATCGCCATACCCACGTCATGCAGCTCCAGGATACGGTCTCATCCTCCGGCCGTTAACTGCTTATACAGTTCGCCACTGTCTTCGACGCATTGCTTCTTTACTTATTCGAAAGTTCGGCTGCTGCAAATCGTCTCTGATAGCATTAACGGGACGAGTTTTCTGCTGGTCTTTATTACCCGAAACTGGGTGTCACGTCCCCCGATACATACGAAAACTTCATCATTTGTATATGACTCTCTCTTCAACCGATACTCTGAATTGTATATGGCTACATTCATTCCTTTATGGTGTTGCAATTTCACATTTGACGAGTGCATTTTAATGAATGACTTATAATCACAACCCCGAAAATAATATAATTTCACTTTTGATAAGTGTATATGTTGCTTCGTTAAGTTACGTTTCCAGAAAAAGTATTAAATTTTTTAAAAGGAAGGAAA
The DNA here is from genome assembly GCA_951213105.1 of Amaurobius ferox. Taxonomy (NCBI): domain Eukaryota; kingdom Metazoa; phylum Arthropoda; class Arachnida; order Araneae; family Amaurobiidae; genus Amaurobius; species Amaurobius ferox. The sequence continues at coordinate 42,739,085 of OX578138.1, forward strand.
AATTATTGGTAACATTGCGTATAAAGGCATTTTTTGTGCTCCATAGTCTATAATTGTGTAAATAATTTATTTAAAATTGTTGTCAATATATCAGAGACCCGCTCTCTCAGTTAATTTAAAGAATATAAAATACATTTAATCTCTTGAGCTGTAATATCGATGCTATCTTTGATATTTTCGTTATCGTTGCCTATCCTTATCTTTAGATTTTAAATATGTTTTATTGTCGTAATTATGCGAGTAGGATGCCAGACGTATCTCCATGGTCACAATGCGGACGAGGTTGAAAGAGCTCGTAAAGAGAGTTCCTGGAATTAATATGCGTTAGGAGGAAATGCGTGTGTCTGGGATTAATGTGCTTTAGGCGGGGGGATGCGTGTATCTGAGATGAATGTACTGTCCATCACTGCTATGCAGATGAGGTGTCTACCCTCCTGTGCTGACGTAACATTACGTCGTCCACTGCCAGATTTGCGACTCAGCCGATTCTCTTCAGTCCACTGCTTCTGAACTCGCATCACTGTCGTGGCATTGCGCTCCATACAAGCTGCTATTTCACGATAAGTAAATCCCTCTTCACGAAGGCCGATCATTCGTCCCCGTTCAAACTTCGTAATTTGCCCAAAATGCGCCCTCTGTCGTCATAGAAGCACAGCGGCGTCTCATAAAACGTTTGCCGGTAGAAGACAACCTTAGACTATTTTCGACGTCCCACTACATCTCGCTATTTATACAGCTAAAGCAGCAGTTCAGAGGGCGCTGCTCAGCCCACGCGTGCGCAGTGAATCTGAAATTCTAAGCATTTGCACAGCACACCCAAATTTGCATTTGCTGTAATTTTCAGCTCAGTCGAGTGATTCTTTCATGGTGCTTCGATTCTTACAAACATAAGTTTATGTGCACCATCTTTGTTAGTTACCTAAATACCTTACATTTTAATATATATATTTAACCTGCGATTCAGTTCTCACGCCATTATTAATCCACCTTCATAACTCACCATAAAATTCTGCTGAAAGTTTAAAAACACATTAGTCCCCCACACCTTTTCCCCAGCGTACCTCTCTCGCTGCTCCGATCTTCTAAATTCCCTCTCTTGAACTTCAGAAATGCAATCAAAAGTTTGTTTGCAGAGCCGTTGCGCTTCCTGGTTTTCAGATAAAACTTTGAAAGAGCGATATAATAGCAAGGTTGCAAAATATTAAAGTGTAGTGAAGAAATATTTATATAAGTAATCTCTCCGAATACATACATATTTACGTACATAGAACCTGGCCTTCATTTTGGTTTTTAGCTTATGGGTTTTTGGTTTTATCTTTAAAAATTTCAGGTATTGATATTATTTTACAAAATCAGTTGTAATATGATTGATGATATGTGAAATTCAACATTGTTATATAATGGCAAAGATAATATATAATGAAAATTACAATGTTACACATACGTACAGCTCAAACTGTTGCTAAAGTAACTGCATTAAGAAACGGCGTTTAATACAGCATACAACACATAGTCAATAGTGCCGACCGGTTGCGAAAACAAAAATAGCTTTCTTCATCAAGACAAACTAGAAGCGTAACATTCACTCATTACAACAAGATCGGCAACTAATGTTAGAACAGCAAACGTGACTGAAACAGGGAAAAGGAGTCAAGAGAGGAAAACAGGGGCTAAAATTGGAGTAAGGAATGAGTAGTATGACACAATAGAAGAATGACACAATAGAAGAACGGTAAAATACCAACGAGGAAAGTGAATGCCCAACAGAGGGTTCAACACTTGTGAGTAGAACGGAACTACAAACATAAGTGTCCTATAAATTTAAACAAGTTAAACAATTACAATATAAATAATTTAAACAATTATAATGAAATAAATAATTGCAATAATTATTTACAGGGACAGAGCAGTGTAGCAAGGCTCTATCTCAAAGGCCTAGGTTTGATCCTCGTTTCTTGCCTATTATTTTTAAAGTCTCTAAAATAACATAATCGTCAGTTGTCTGACAGCAATAACACAAAAGCAATAATCGTCTTCTGTTCCAACAGAACGTAAGCAATTTTATTTTTCACAAAAACACTGCTTTACGATATAAAAACTTTCCGCCAACTATAAGAAAACAAACTTCTTTCCAAAAACGTATGAAATCTCAAAATGGGTTGCGGCAAGTTTTTTCTGAACTGGAAGTATATTTTCAGACATAGGTATCCTGCCGAAGGATCTCAATCCTCCACGAAAACTCAAGTAGCCCTTTTAGAGCGTAGTCTATTTGTTTTTAATTGACTATGACTAAAAGTATCTACGTGTAACTTATTAATGATTTTCCTTCAATTTTTTACATTCTGAATCAAATGCATCTTTAAGTTCATGAAAAAGTACGTATGTTCCTACCACCAGAACGCAAAAAAGAGCCAGCATTCCTTAAAATTAATTCTGTAGTTCATGCTGTAGGTCTGTCAACATTAAACAAAAAAATGGGCACGTCAAAATCTGATAAAGTGCCCTTCTAAAGTTCTTTTTCTCAGGTGCTACAGCCTCAATTTCTATTCTTTGCGTCATTTTTTAAAGTTTTGTGGTCATACTACATAAAAAATTAAGTATGTAGCTATCATGGGGGCGAGATACAGACCCCTGACAGTCACTTACAATGTACACATGCCAGCTACAGATCCGGAAATGGCGACTTTGTGAGGAGGAACATTGCCACGTTCCTAAAATTTGAACATGAAAACATGGTTTGGAATCCTATGAACTTGGGTTCGACGGTGGATCTTCTAAAATAAAGTAGTATTTCTGATTAAGGATACAAATAATTTTATGTGTCAGATTGAAGACCCCCTTTGTCCCCCTTTTATCTCCCGAAAATAACTTTAAGTTCTACATTGGTAGTACAAAACGTACCGTCCGTATTGGTTTAGCTGAACATGCTTGAGATGTTAACAAGATAGATCAATCATGCTTAAAGCATTGATTATGAAACACTTTCCAACTTCAATGCAATTTTATTTAAAAAAGTCGAAAATGCAATACACTCATCTGTAATATTTTAAAACTTATCACAATACAACATTGATTTATTATATTTGAAAACTTAAACCTTCATTGAAAAAAATGAACTTCATTCAAATGACGGCATTGAAATATAAATTGCCTGGTTTAAATATCTCTAAAATGCAATACATTCCAAGGTAATATTTTTAAAACTATCATAATCCTACGATAATTTATTATATTTGAAAACTTCATCGAAAACAACTGAAATAAATTCAAATGACGTCATAGAAAAAATAATACGCCTGGATCTCTCTATAAAAGCAGGATTTCATTCATAACTTTCTCCATTTCATTCATCACAATACTATAATAATTTATTTTATTTAAAATTTAAGACCATGGAGCTACAATTCATAAACTTAATGCTTAAAACTTCATCGAAAAAAATCGTCCTTCTGTTTATAAAATCAATTAATATTTCATTCATATCAGCCATGCAGACTCCATGGACTGAATTATTTTGTGTTAAAGAAATACAGTAATTCTAATACAACTCATTCTGCATATTTTGCTGTTTACATTTTACATAGGTGAAAAATAGGCTTAGTTGTAGAAATAATCAAATTTGAATGAGAATTTAACTTCAAATATATTGTCATTGTGTTGTTTTAGTATGTAGATGCACATAATTTAAGCAAAAATAAAGTAGTTTTAGGACGGATACAACACTCAATATGAATTAAAAAGAATAAAAAATCACGATTTTGAAACAAGATGGATGCCATATATCATTTTGAAGTGGGTCATGTGATCGTTTCATATCATGGTCACGTGATCGTTTCATATAAGATGTGTAATTATTATTTTAATTTTTATTTAAAAAACTACTGAATATATTTCGCTGAATTTTTTTTATATATTTTATGGAACAATTTGACTATTACCTAAACTTTTCGAAGCAATTTGTGAATTTTAAATCCGCTTAAAAAATGTTTGAAAAATTAGGTCCCATAGGGCTCAATGTATTCCATTTTTTCAACCCGGGTTCAATCCAAAACTAATTGGGTGATATTATTCATTTATATTCCCATAGGTCCTACAGACCGTCTGAACAACATACTAAAATTTCATTTTGATTAAGTCATTTTTACGGCAGTTATCGTGCTAACGGACAGACAGACAGACAGACAGAACAAAGTCATAAACACTTTTCAACTTTGTTGTAAATTGTTAAAAAATGGTAAACTGTCCACAGCTACTTATAAGACTTTTTTTTAATTAGCTGCAATGACTTACGTAATATTTTACTTTATGAAAAGTTTTCATTTATTTCTTTAACAATTTACAACATAGTTGAAAAGTGTTTCTGACTTTGTTCATTCTATCTGTCTGTCTGTCTGTCTGTCAGCACGATAACTGCCGTAGAAATGACTTTATCAAAATGAAATTTTAGTATTATGTTCAGACGATCTGTGGGACCAATGGGAATATAAATGAATAATATCACCCAATTAGTTTTGGATTGAAAGCGGGTTGAAGAAATGAAATACATTGAACCCTATGGGACCTAATTATTCAAACATTTTTAAGCGAATTTGAAATTCACAAATTGCTTCGCAAGTTTTAGGAAATATACAAATTATTCCATAAAAAATATAAAAAATTTTCAGCAAAATATATTCGCTAGTTCTTTTAAATAAAAATTAAAATAATAATTACACCCATATCATACGACGAGATCACGTGACCCACTTCAAAATAAAATATGGCATCCGTCTTAGGTCAACATTGTGATTTTTAAAGTTTTTGTTTAATTTATATTTAGTGTTGCATCCGTCCTAAAACCGCTTTCTTTTTTATTTTTTTCTGTACATCTATATACTGCGACAACGCAATTATAATATTTGTGAGTTTAAATGATCATCAAACTTTGATTATTTCTACAACGAAGCCTGATTGTGATGTTGAAGAATGTAAACAGATCAAAATGTAAGATGAGTTGCATAAAAATTGCTGAATTTCTTTAACGCAAAATTATCTAGCTTTGGAGTCTGTAATATAGCTAATATGAATGAAACATTCATTGTTTTTACTTAGTGAAGCAGACGATTCTATTTCCTTTCCCGATGAAAATTTAAGCATGGAGTTATACAGTACTTTTATCACCATGATTAAGTTTTTAAGTGAAATAAATTATTGTCGTATTGTGATAATTTTAAAAATATCGCCGTTGAATGAAAGGAATGAAAAAAGGTTTATGAATAAAATTTTCACTGCTTTTATATAGAGAGCCAGGCGATTTATATTTCGATGACGTTATTTGAATAAAGCTCATTTATTTTTGATGAAGTTTTCAAATATAATAAATTGTGGTATTGTGATAATTTTAAAAATATCACCGCTGAATGTATCGCATTTTAGAGATGTTTAAATAAAATTGCATTGCAGTTGGAAAGTGATTTATAATCAATGCTTTATGCATGATCGAGCTTTCTTGTTTATTTTCACCGTGAATCTATTTGCAATTTTGATCCCGTTCAGACCCTTAGTTATGCTTGGCCACTCGTTCTCGACTCAGTGCGTGTTGAAATTTTATATGATTTTCTGAATATTTAGTAGATGCTTTATTTTCTTTTTGACGACATTTCTATTGGTTACTATTTAATTTATGAACCTTTCTTCCCTTTTTGTATTTAATAATTACATTTAATTTGAAATACCTCTTATTTAAAAATGTAAAATGATTAATATGTAAATTTTGTCTGGCGGTTGGGGCCTATATTTAATCTCATGTTCGTCACCTATTTTCACTTTGCCACTGATGAAGAGCATAGTAATGGCCGAAAGCGCTATGACTGTAATTTTTAGTACGTCGCTTAAGGAGATTTTGATAAAATACTTTTAATTATGGACAATTTTTTGGTTGTCTTTATTTTTGAAAGTATGAAAACATCATTCAGAGATCTTTCCTCCCAACATTATTACTTTCCTTACATACATAAATGTATAAGGAAAGTATTGTGATGGGGCGAAAATTCGAATTCGACTTTTCGACGGAAGAGCAAGTTTCAAGCATACTTGATCATGAATCGAACATTTATGAGGTAATATCTGTGTGTGAAAGTATGTTTGTATATATATATATATATGTGTGTGTGTGTGTGTGTGTCAGTGAGTCTGTGGAGACGATATCTCACGAACGAATGGCACGATTCGAATGAAATTTGCTTCAAAAATCACAATCCTTAAATACTGGAAGCCTATTGTTTTTAAATGTACAAAACCCCCCTAAATTTTCGAGTGAAATTTTGAAAATTCATCATAAAGTCAAATGCTTTAATAAAGTTACGTAAATAGACATTTCTTATGTAATCTTTCGATTGAAAACGATTGACTTAAACTTTAGAACGCTGGCATGAACCGTTCTCGAGATATTGCATATTTTTTCAAATGAATTTGTAAAAAATATCTCATAAATTAAAAATAATATTAACTGTTGAGAAACATGTTTACTTTTCATATTTAATATCATGCGATAAATTTGGTGCCATCATTCTCGTGAATCTAGCTCGTTCCATTCACGAGAAAATATATTTTAAGTAATACTTTTGTATTTGAACGGCAAGCTGCTATAAGAATAACTTATTTCTCCGTCCATAACGCTTGGCGAGAATTTGGCGATGAGTTATGCGGAATGTCGTCAACTTGGCGACTTTTTAAATGCTGCCAAATTAACAAAAATATCGCCAAATGGATAAAATTGACGCTAGATCGATGAAAATGACAACTAATTGACGAAATGTCAATATCTTGGAATGAATTTAAGTTTCCACTATAAGAATAACCTATTTTCTTTTACTGTAAATGTAGCAAATTCATTGCATTATAAAAAGAAAGTCATGTGCTGCCCAAATCAGATTTTCTTTGATTTTAAATTATGAAATACTGAATTTCTCTGTTTATGGGAACCTCGAAAAATTGGCTTCGGAGAATACGTTTATGGTTTATTGCTTTCACATTAAACTTATCTCCTTTCTCCACACCACTTTCTGATTTGGAAGATCATCCGAAACACATCATCATTAAGATAAGCTTTTCAGCCGAGTTTTAACTTTTTTGTATTTAAAGCAGATATAATATACAAGGCCACATGTTTAATAACTGAGAATTTTTTCATAAAACAAAAATATACACCCATTCCGAAATATTAAATAAATAATAATTGATGTAGAAGACAGCCTAATAATTTATATAAATTGCAAATTTAACCAAACCAATAGAAAATTTTATTTGGCGAGCATATTTTTTAATTTAATTTTTCATTATACATTGAACATTATCTGATATTTGACTTCAGATATGTTTGTACATAAATCGAAATTTAAGATTCACTTCTAGTTATGATGTAAAACGTGGTTAGAGCAAGATATGTACAAAATTTGATTCGAATCGTTTGAGTTTTATTTTGTCGACGAAACTTTCTCACATACTCAGATTTGAGCCAGTGTGAAGGAAGCTACGCTTGCATCTCGCTTTGCTTCAACAAAGTGCTGGTCCATTTCGAGTCAGTGTGAAGGAAATTACTGTCGGAGCCCACATCACTTCAATAAAATGCTGAGCCAATTCGAGTCAGTGGGAAGGAAACTACACTTGAAGCTCGCTTTGCTTCAATAAAATGACGGGCCAATTCGAGCCAGTGTAAAGGAAGCTACACTTGCAGCTCGTTTCGCTTCAATAAAATGACTGGCCAATTCCAGTCAGCGTGAAGGAAGCTATGCTCGGAGCTCGCATCGCTTCAATAAAATGACGGGCCAATTCGAGTCTGTTTGAAGGAAACTACACTCAGAGCTAGCTTCGCTTCAACAAAATGACGGGTCAACTCATTTAAAAGACTCCATACATTTGAAAAACTCGTTACATTTGAAAGGACCTCTACAGTAAACATGGCAAGTACATTAAAACAGGCTTTTTAAACATTGGTAGGAGTCAAATTAAAAATATCAGTTTCAGCACAGCATTAATGAAAGTCTTCATGTTAATCTTAAAAAAACATGCTATGTATTCCTTTATATCTAGCATCAATGACCTTCGTATCTAGTTTTCTCTCTATTAAAAAAATCTGATGTGGGGAACACATGACTTTCCTTATATAATGCAATGAATTTACTACTTTTACAGTAAAAAAAATAGGTTTTTCTTATAGTAGATACTTACATTCTTTCCAATATATTGAATTTTCGACAATTAGTCGTCATTTTTATTGATTCAGCGTCAATTTAATCCATTTGGCAAGATTTTCGTTAATTTGACAACATTTCAAAAAGTCGCGAAGTTGTCGGCATTCCGCCAAATTCGTCGCCAAAATCTCGCCAAGCTTTACTGTCGGAGAAATAAGTTATTCTTATAGCAGATAAATGACTATTGGCGTTCAAATACAAAAGTATTACTCGAGGTATCTTTTCTCATGAATGGAACGATCTAGATCCACAAGAATGATGTCACCCAATTTATCGCATGGTATTACATATGAAAAGTGAACATGTTTCTCAATAGGAAATATATATTTTTTATTTTATATGACTTTTTGATAATTTTTTTGAAAAATGTGCAATATCTCGAGAAAGGTTCTTGTTATCGTTCTAAAATTTATGTTAATCGTTTTCTAATGAAAAATTACATAAGAAATGTCTATTTGCGTAACTTTATTAGCGGTTTTGATTTTTTGCCGATTTTTTCAAAATTTCACTCGAAAATTTAAGAGGATTCTGAACATTCGATTACGTTTGAAAACAATAAGCTTCCAGTGTTTACAGATTGTGATTTTTGTACTAAATTTCGTTCGAATCGGTCCATTCGTTCGTCAGTTATCGTCTCCACAGACTCACTGACACACACACACACAGAGACACCACTTCAAAAATGTTTGATTCGTGATCAGGGATGTTTGAAACGTGCTTTCCCGTCGAAAACTTGAAATCGAAATTTCGACCCTGTCACAATACTTTCCTTATACATTATGTATATAAGGAAAGTAAAAAATCCGCTACTTTTAGTGCAGTATTACGATTTTATTAATTAATTGTTAACCAAATATGAATTATTTAAAATTCGCATCGCCAGCACCGGCAAAGATTTCATGGAACGAGCCGATTTCCAACTTCGTCGTGATTCGTGATTGACAAAAATGTCACGACTATGACAAAAAAAAATGACAACGTTATTTAGAACACAGACAATGTGGTTAATGATATGCCATACTGTTAATTCTCACAAATAGAACATGTCTCATATATTGTTGTCATGAACAATTACAATTGAAGTGTAATTATATTTTTCTTAACAATTATACATTTGATTTCTGATAATTTTCTTAGAGCTTTTACTATGCTAACAGGCTGTTTAATCGAAATCATAACCTTGTTTACATTTAAAACCGCGTGTAAGGTTGTGATTGTAAATATGTAATTGAAAATTACATATATGAATTTTGCCGTTGCATCCGTTCACTAAGTAGGCCATTCTATTCGCAAAACGAGGTTCAGAGGTTGAAAAGTGTGAGCAAATAAGGGGTGGAGCCCCGACAGACTTAATAGCCTATGTAGCATGCGAGACGAAAGAGCTCTTAAAGCGAATTCCGGCGGTTAGTGAGTGGTAGCGAACAGGGGACCGAGCCCCAAGCTCCAAGAGTTGGCGAGCATTAGTGAGAGTGATCGTCAAGTGTCAGTGAGGGTGATCGTGTGCGACGGGATGTGAATTGGGAGTTTATGAAGAGCAGCGAATGAGTACCAAACCACAACGGACGGATTACTTCTGCGTAGCAGGCGGGAGAACAGAATTCGAGAAGCTAATGCTAGTGAGCAGGGACAGGTCCCACTATCCACCTTATTATAAAAAGTTATTTTCTTCTTAATTTCCGTAGAAACTTCATCTACATTAAAATTAAATTGCAAAATTCCCTTTATTTATGACGCATGAGAATTTTTTTCCTCTATGATACACCATTTTTCGTGAGTTTTCAATGTTCTGGATATAATCTAGACTCAACTGTACAATTTCTTAATCCAGTGATAAATTAGCGATTTATTCTAGCGAAATTTATTCTAGCGATAAATTATCAGGACAGAACTCAGCCGCTAAGACCTGTTGGAGAATCTTTCAAAACAGTGTAAAAATAAAATTGAAAAGTAAGGTGTTACAAGCAATAGGGTAAACGATTACAAAGTTCCCTACAATTTAAATTCTGAGTATCAGATTATCCAAACCATCTTCACTTTTAATTTCCATTAGTGCATGCTTATATACAGACTATGCGAAATTTTAAATTACAGTCTTGATGCTGTGGCATGCAATTAAGAATTGCCAGCTCATGTTCCAAACCAACTAAATAATTTTACATTGTATCCAATTATGAAATAGCAAATTCAATTTTATAATTCAGAATTAACATTGATTCTTCTCCGAAAACTGCTCGATATAATTTCGACTTGAACATTAATTAAGCCATAACTTGGAATTTGAAAACACCATTCGGAGACGAAATTCAATCTCAAAATTATAGAAGATTTTTGAATGACTGCATATCACGTTTCTTTGTTATCTGGGCCTTAATGTAATTCTATCCTGGGAATGTCTTTGCGGTTTATTACTTTCGATTTAAGAATATCTTATTTCAACACACTGTGATTATGCTAGGAGAAGGGCAGAAGTCGAGACGCATCATTATTATAATGGTCTTTTCTGCAAAGATGCATTGTAACTGGAAAGGAAATGAATAATCTAAAGTGAAAAGATTCACTTGGCTTTATCTACATTATGTTGTTAAGATTTATTTATATACTATTTAGGCCTGTGAATGGCAGAGTAACTAGGAATAAGTTGCAACTTCTTTTAATACGTTTTGTTCTGTATATCAATGTATTGCACTTAGCTAGTCTGGAAATACATTTTGTGCCCCACCCCCCATTTTTTCCCTCTCTCATGCGAGAAATTGAAAATATGTCTACATTATAGGTTTTGTTTTGCAGACGATACTGTAAGTGTGCAAATATTTAGCCTTCTCTGTCAACTGGAGGAGGGCGATTCCTGGAGGGTCATGAAAGTCCTTTCGAAAAGTATCGTTATTTACCCTCCCCCCTCTGAGGGAGGGAATTGAAAATTCTAGTGTTCCGCAGATGATAGCATAAATCTGTAAAACTTGGATTTTAGATCAACGCGGAATCTCAAGTTCTGAATTACATAAAGAAAAATTCTGATGTCCAGAATAGGGAATCAAAAATCTGATCCATATACGCTACTATAGGTCTGAAAATTTGTCTAGGTAAAAAAGAGGATATTCTGTGGGGCTTGGAAATGTTTTTAGAATAATCCCATTTTACCTCCCCCTCCGACAAGAGGATCAATAACCCGTCTTCGTTTCGTTTTATTCCATAGCTTATTATATATTATTCGCAGCTTATTATATATTATTCAGTAGCTTATTATATATTATTCGTAGCTCATTATATATTATTCCGTAGCTAATTATAGTATATTAGGTTTGTAAAAATTGTCTCGCAAAACTAAGTAAGTTGAAAAAATAACAATATATTCTAAATGTACTTTAATTAAATTCTCATTGTGTACGTTATTTTGATTACAATTAAATAAGGCCAACGGATTACTCTCACATAAACCGTTCTATAGATATTTCAATTCTTCTAATTTTAGACAAGTTAGTGACATTTTAAAATCTTCCAAGTTAGTAAATATAAAATTAATGCTATTTTGTAAGATAACACCTAAATTAGGGCATAGAAAGACAAAACAAAATTATTCTATACAGAAAATCATGTGCAGCCCACATCCTTCATTTTCCATGGTTTTCTTACGATATATTATATTACACATATTTCATCCAATATGATGTTTATAAGCACGAAATCCATCCTCGTTTCCTAAAATTATAATCATGTGAAAAATGACAATAAACTCGTAGTTTGTAGGCGATTATTTACACTGTGACTCTTTTATGATGATAATACGCATAATGGAAGGCTGAAAGTGAAACTAAATTCAGCGCTTTTACAGTGTATTCAAGTTATTATTGCCCGAAATATAAGTTTATGAAACAAAGTATGTTAATATCGCTTCAAGAGCTACGAAATCACGTTTTAACTGTTTCTTCTTTTGCTATGTATTACAATTCTCTAAGGACGAGATGAAAACTTATAATCAATTTAAAATCGTCTGATTTTCCAAATATTCCATACTTTTAAAAAAAATTATTGATGAAATATTTTAGTTACGTAAGATTTTTAATTACGAATTTCAAATCTAATATCTGGCAACTAAAAGTTATTATTGAATAAATTTAAAAATGTTAAAATAGAATTACAATATGTTGAAATTATGGAACATTTCTAAACTTTCGTTTAAATGATAATCTGATCCTATCATAGGCGGAAATCTGAATATTTAAACTAAAATTAAAACATATGCTGCAAAAGAAACAACTTGTTTACTATTTGTTTATTTCTTCTATCTTAAATGAAATCTATGGCCATTTATGTTTTCATTCTAGAGTACTTTAGTCAATTTACGGTATGTTATCCATTCTAAATGCATGTTTTCTTTTTTGTTATTTACGCTCATAGTACTATGTGTTATGGTAAATTTAACTCATGTGTTCGTACTGATACCAAGTATAATTATACTTTTACTAAGTACACTGTAAAAAATATCCACCCTGCTATTTTACAGGAAACAAAAATCCAGTTTTCTCCGATAGGAAACAGAAAGTTTCCATGTTACATAAAAAATATAACAACAGAACTTTATTTTGCCATTACATATAATTTTTGTATATATTTTAATAAATTATTTTAGCTTTCTACTGTTCTTTTTAGGAACACTAGAACGATCCCGAAAATTAATTTCGAGCAATTAGAAGCATGTATGCATGCATAGAGATCTCCATTCATTTCCGGAATTTTCAAATCCGGTTACTATGGATCTGAACACCAGAAAATGAACTGTTGAAAAATCTCTTACAGGGTATATTTTTTGTATTGACGCCTGTAGAAAAAGTTTTGTTGAGAACTATCTTGTCTTAGAAATCATTGTGTTTTTTCTTGGAAAACGGCTGACATTTTAGATTGTTTTTATCAGTGAAGAAATATTTTACAGTGTAGATTGTAAATGTTCATAACAATTGAAGCTATTCTTTTAAAATTGAAGTATATCTAAAAATGAAATATATTTATGAAATTAAAAACATGCTCTAATGCAGCAAAATATAATTGATTAAGTGTAGCAATTGTCTTAACTACGGAAGAATGCAATTTGTCTTATCCTCAGGGCTGCTTTCGACCGTAGGCAAAGTATGCAAATGGCTCTGGATTTGCATCTTCAGTGGGCAATGTATATTTTTTACTATAAACGTTTTATACGGACGCTAAAATTTACTTATGCCTGGAAACTCCGATGAGAGTCAAAACAGAAAAAATCAGATGTGGGCCGAACACGATTTTTCCTATATTACGCAATGCATTTGCGTCTTTCACAGTGAAAAAAATGATGCATAAGATCCACGGCACAATGTATTTAATGTTGAATTGTACATTGGTCACTTTTCCAGATGACGTCACATAAAACTATTTCGAAGTGTCCAATTAATTTATATTTCGCGAAACTTTAAATTGACATTTATCAATACTTAAAGTACCCGCAATAAGCAATAGAGTTCATATATTAAAATATTTTAATAATACATTCACCAATTTGCCGTCATTTTCGTTGATGTAGAGTCATTTTTGCAATTTTAACGATAAGTTCGCGATATTTTGCTGATTCTCCACGTTCGCCACATTTAGCGCCAAGAGTTGGCGAATTTGCTAGACGTAAAAATTCAAAACCATTACACACAGTAACTTTTCTCGTAAATGGAACGAACTAGATCCATGAGAAGGATGTTAACAAATTATCACATAATATTGCATATGAAAGTGACCATATTTCACAATAGTTGATACTTTTTATTAATTTTATGTGATTTTCTTTTTATAAATTAATTTGAAAAACGTGCAATGTATCGGAAATGGTTCATACTATCTATCTAAAATGTATGTCTATCGTTTCCTAGTAAAAAATTACATAAGAATTTATTATACATATATATGTAACAATATGGAAGGTTTTGCTGTTTTGATGGGTATTTTTTTTTCAAAATTGCATTCGAAAATTTGAGGGGTTTCATAACATTTGATTGAGTTTAAAATGAATAGGCTTTTAGTATTCATAGAATGTGATTTTTGTACTAAATTTTGTTCTTGAAATCTCTACAGTTTCAAGGACACCCACGCGCGCGCAGACACCTCTTAAAACATGATCAATTGAAGTTCAGGGATGCTTTAAATGTTCTCTTCCGTCGAAAACTCGCATTCGAATTTTCGACCCCGTCACAAAACTTTTCCTGTACATTATGCTATGCATACAGGAAAATAATAGTATTTTTAACGACATATTACTTTTATTTTCTATTTTAAGCGAACCACTTCAAGAAATAGCCATTATCATTTGACTGATATGCACCAAATTCTATATAACAGAATAATAATGTAAAATGTCTATATGAGAAATACTCTATGAGTACATTAATGGACAAACATATTTTTATTACCCTCGCCTATGACAAAATCGATACACTTTTCTACACTTACTGGGTTGTCCATGTCAATGCATTTATCTACCCTATCTTATCTCTTTAGGGATGGTAAACGGATATATCCTCTCTTAGCTGTTACCTACGATTAATGAAGAGCATTCCTTTAAAAAAATTGTTTCCAGTTTGAAAGATTGACGAGGTTTAGGAGTTGAGATTATTAATGGCGATTGGGAGTTACGATTATTAATAGTGATTAGAAGTTACAGTGATGAGTGAGTGAGATTGTAATAGAAAATTATTTATTATATATATAATTTTACGTAGTAAATTGCATTTATCTCGTCATGAACATAACAAATTGAGATAACAACAAATTTCTGTCGATACAAAAGGTCACTTGTTGACCACATAAGATTTTTTACTTCATTGCCAATATTTATACCACACAAAATCACCACTTCATGGTAAAAGAACTCCCAGCAAGTACAAGACACAAAACCCATCTTCCAAATACGTTATGAAATATCAAGAGGGTAAGAGGGTTTGCGCTGAGTTTCCTTAGCCTTTGCGTTGTGTTAACTACGACTAAAAAGTACTACATGTGATTTGAAGGAGGATTTGGATCCTTCAGCAGGTTACTCTGAAAATTCAGCCACTGTTCTGTAAAAACTTGCCGCAAACCATTTTCAGATTTTACATCTTTGGTGGAAGGCGGTTTTGTTTTATAACCGTCAGATGTTTTTGTGAGATTTCAATACATTTGTAGAAATATTTATCAACATGAATATATGCAACAATAACAATGGTAGGCATTGCATTTTTTACAATAAACCAAGCTGCTGCCTATAAGATAAAAGCTTGCAAAAATTCCTTGAATAAAGCAGGTGTATATCAGTAAGGTGACGATCAATTGTTTCGAGAGCGTTATAAGCCTATTTCTTCAAACCAAATGAATAGGTAGAATACTATGCGCCCGTAGCCACTGTTGATTTTTTTTATTTTGCACTGGTACTGTTGGTTCTTTGAATATAGTTGATGAAGTTACTAATGTAGCTTTCCAAAACCGATTGCTTTTTAGCACTACCTTTGTACTTGCTTTTTAACTATGAATTTTTATTTATTTGAACTTTGACAATCATTTTATTGGTATTTATGCAAATTCCATACATTTTCGCAACCAGAGGAATATTTTTTTGAAAACATATTTGACTTTAATTGTTAGATCATATAGCATCCCAAACGGATTGCTCTTCTTTCTATTTGGTCATATCCTTCTTAATTTCAGTATCCTTCACTGATATTCTTGAGTAGACTAACCGACTGATATTTACTTTTAGTTGATGAAGTTAGCTCTAATTTGATTGATGCAATTAACTTTCAAGACCGGTTACTTTCTTTGTTACTTTTTTCTTAACTACTGCCTCATTCCCCTGTAATATTTTATCTTTCTTCCTTTACAAGGATTTGACAATTTCCTCGATCTAAAGTCTTTATTCTTTTTTACCAATAATTTAACAGTTCATACATTTCTTCTCTCTGTTTTATTTTAAATACCCTATCAATGCTTAAGATTGTATTTACAGAACCTGCTTCCCTCGTCTTCCTATACGGAGGAGGGATCCCTTATCAACCCGCTGCGATATGTTTTGAGATGTTGTTTTTCACTGAATATTACCATCCAGCTGCGAATTTTTTCGATATGTGTGTTATTTCTCTATTTGAAGTGTTCATCGTTTGTTCTGTCGCAGTTTTCTCGTACAGTGGCTATGGGCGCATTGTTCAACATGTTCATTTGGCCTGAAGAAAGGGTCTTATAGCGTCCTCGAAATAATTGTCGTCACCTTAGTGACGTACACCTGCTATATTCAAGGAGGTTTTGCAAGCCTATATATTGTTAATTTTCCTTTACCGCCGAACATCATTCATAGTTTTTACAATTTTTGAAATTCTAAATCATGTGCCTCTCATCAGAATACACTAAATGCACCATCATTTATTAAAATCGATACAGTAGTTTATTACACTGTAGGTTCATCGGTACTGAACAAATTGGCCGAAAATCATGTTTTTTTAAATTTTGAAATCCAAAATAAAATTTATCTTTCATTTTTAAAAGAAAAGTATGTACCTCTCCCTAGAATACACAAAATGAGTCCACATCTTTCATTAAAATCAGTTCAGTAGTCAATGCTGTACGTTAACACTGAAGACGGAAAAAGCAGGAGCGAAATGTGTACTTTTAAAGTTAATCTTTCACGGGTGTGTTACAGCATCATTTGTAATTTGTCTTGTTTAGTTTTTGTTAACTTTGTGGTCATATTACAGAAAAAAATCTCAAGTCGACAGCTATCTTGGAGACTGTGTGAGGTCTAAATAACCTTTCGATTATTATTTTCCTCAGTTTGCATTATAATTTATGTTTCTTTAAACTAACTGTACAAACTGGTTCGGTTGTTAGACCAGTCACCGAGCTAATCAGCATTTTTTGTTTTCATAAGGTGAAATAGGAATACGTTTCGGATCGCAAGAGATTGTGTAGTAAAAAGGAAAAAGAATTGAAGAAGGATTTTGACGTGGATGAGTGTGAGTGCAGGAGAAGGCACAATATAGACATGGATGAGTGCGGAATTTGGTCGATAGCCTAGGGGAAGAAAATACATTTAGATACCACTATAACCATGAATATTTTAGTATCCGGGTTTTGGCCGCAATACGGGACGAGATAACAGAATGCCAATGGTAAGCATAAAAGTTCTAGACTGGTCTCCATTTAAGAGTTATCACCAGGCGAGTAAAATTGAAGTCCCAGGCTGCCCGACTCATCCGAGAATTCGAGTAGATGTTTAGGCGACTGGGAGAGCAGGCGGGTAAAGTGCAGTATCTTGTGTATTTGTAAATTATTCTGGGCGAGTGCAATAATAAGTATGGTTGCTTTAAACATCCTGCTGCTGCAAATTCTGTGAAGTCCACAATAAAATGAGTTTGATTTAAAACAGTGTCGTCCTGTGTTATTGCCCTTGGGTTGAAAGGTCTGAATAACAAGCACTTTAAGTTATAGTTAGATGACTTCTGACATATCGAAGATCCATCCTATAGAGAACGACCTCTAAGGAGGATAAAGGTGCATTTGGACTTTACAACTGAGATACAGACCCTTGAATATCGGATTTTGTCACGCCCCGTATAATAACTGGACAGTTAAGGATTCGGCAGTTAAGGATTCTTAACTGGGCAGTTAGGGAGTTAAGGTTGTTCTGGGCAGTTAAGGATTCGGACGTGACGAGTTAGCGGGTTGGAAGTCTGCTACGTTCCTAAAATGAACATCTGTTAACTTGCATCGAATTTTTTTCAGATAATATTTATATTTATGTCTATGAACATGCTTGAGTCTGCGGACACGATATCTAAAAGAAATAATAAGCGAGTCGAATGAAGTTTTGTATAATTTTTACAACACGTTAATACTGAAACCCTGTTCATAATGAATGCCATAGAAGATTCGGAAGTTTCGAAATATAAGAATGATTGCAAGAAAACAAATTAATTAAATCTGGACAGTCAAGCATATTAAATAAATAATCATTTTACTAGTATTGCAGAGTCTAAGTAGACGATAACAGTTTGCAATTTCGTCCCAGTAGCTCAACCGTAGAGCATAGTCTGGCCAGTTCGGAGATTCAGGGTTCGATTCCAGGTTGGGGCAGCAAGGTTCTTTACGAGTATACATAATTTTTCCCGAGACATAAATGACACTCATTTTAGAATGATCAGGGAACAATGTGCATTTTTCAAACTCATCAAAAGTTAAGTAATAATAAAAAATACGATTAAATAAACCAACTTTCCACGTGGATTATTAAGCTTTGTGCCATTAAGCACAACATAACTATCCAAAAATGTGGAATGCTAGAGTAATTTCCTCTCACACTTCGAGGGGGCAAAATGGCTGGTTGCTATTAAATGTGACGCATACACTTGATAAAAATTCTGAATATTAAAAACAGTTTCAAATTTAAGCACAAAATAATACACATTTTATAGTTCTACTAACATGGAAATTGTTTAATTGTCCAAAACTTTCCATATGAAAGGGAACCTATTTGATGATACTAACTACATTTCAAATTTATGATAATTTTTTTACAAATTTATTTGTAAAACGTAAAATATCTCAAGAACGGCTCATGTTAGCATTCTAAAGTTTGAGTCATTTCTTTTTCTAATAATAAATTAAGAAATAATTATTTAATAAACATTATTAAAGGCCTATGTACATAGTGTTTATATATATATATATATATATATATATATATATATATATATATATATATATATATATATATATATAATATATATAAATATATATATATATATTTTTTTAAAAAATTATTTCGAAAAATAGGGGAGGAGGGATTTTTAATTATATTATTGTATATAAAATCCATACAAATTCAGTATTTTCTGATTTTACTAATCGTGTGAAAATTATTTTCAATATGCTTCATTTGAACAAGATATATCGCATCCACAGATTCACGGACACACACACACACACACACACACTAACATACATGATAACATACATGCACAAGCACATTGAAATACAAACACACACTAACATACACTCACGCACTAACATGCATCCATAGACAGTAACATACCCACATATACAAATATACACACACAAATCCTATCAAAACATTTAAATTCAGTTCATGGATGCTCGAGACGAACCCCAGTCGGAACCTTGAATTCGAATTTTCGATCCAGTCACAAAATATTTACATTACATACATTATATTATGCATGTACATTATATGTACATTACGTTCATTACATTATATATATTATATTATATATGTATGAACACTAAAAACATAATTTGAAATACACGAATTAAAACTTATCCCTCAAATTCCTATAAAAAATTCCTTTTTAGTTCAAGCTACTTCCATGTTTCTCATCAAAAGTCTCTACAGACCACATTATCGTAATAGCCAAAATTATCGTTAATATTCACTTGACATCCATCGAGCCAATATGGCAGAATTTTTTTCTCTCATTTATAATTCATGAAGATTGAAGAGTCCCCTTGAAGAAATCTTGAGTGTCTCCACATCGATCTTACAGATTAAATGGTTCGAACATTATACAATGCTCCAAATTGTTATGTCTGTCGTTTATTTTTTTAAGAGACATGTTATAATATTCGTTGAATCTGGAAACAATAGTATTGTTTCCAGTAGTTACTTCGATGCATGAAGTTATAAAAAAGGAGATAAAACTTCCATGGATAAAACGCTTGAAAATGGCATAATGCTTAGGGAATTATATCTAGGTGCCGCTACTGTTAGTAAAGTAGCTGCTATTGTAAAGTGACGCAACAGACAGACATATTATTGAGTACATGTATTTTTGATTATTTTTAAATAAAGGATTCCCTACTTATTAATACAATTAACCAATATTTTTTCATAGTTGTAGGATAGAGTACAGAATATAGGGAGATAAAATAAATTGAAAAGGTAAAATAATTTTGATTATCTAGGAATATTCTTTGTTGTTTCAGTTCTAATTTGTATTTCGCTAATAATTTATTTTTACGAAATTGACAGTTTAAATAAATACTTTAGGCCTTTCGCAACAGAGATGAACACAATGCAGGACTGCTTATCTTATCCCAGCGCCACCTGAATTGTTGTCTCAAACGATATTAGCATTTTCTTAATATAAGGTTTTAACTCCTTAATTTTACCTCCATGCTGCAAAGCTTACAAAACGGATAGTAAGTCTGTAGAAGTTACTATATCTCTAAGTGATGTACACAAAAAATGTATGTCGTTCTCTATACATAGTTTCGAGGGAAGTCCTTAAACTATCTAACGAGAACCGGTGTTTTCAGCACAGTAGGGCCGTTGACTCTAAAAAGTCTAATAACTGTGTCAAAGTAACCAAATTCATTAAATCCGTTTAATATCAATGAAGTGTTACATAAATTGCAAATTTTTATAGTAAGAGTATCAAAAGTTAGATATTTATGATTTTCTTACATATTTTATGAAATACGACTAAAATGTTTTTAGTGGAATGTGTTTAATGCCTAGAGTGGAAAATATAAGATATTTTCCACTTTAGGGGGTTGTTGTCGAACGGTCTGGGTCTCAACAACAACCCCCTAAAGTGGAAAATATAGGATAATTGAAATTGTACACATTCTTTCTTCCAAATTATCTACCGGTACACCAAATTTGAAATCTCTAAATTATACGGAAGCATGTTTTTTTTTATCATTTCACATTTCGAACGTTTTTCTCTGGAGCACCCCCTTAATCGAACATTTCTGAGAAATTATATTCGTCTTGAGTGTTTTCATTATATGACTAGCCCATGTACCAAATTTCAAGCTTCTATCAAAATTTAAAGGAGGCGTTACTCAATTATTCGGCAAATCGAACATTTTGGTGTGCGGCACCCCCTATAGTAGAATATATTGGAAATCTGAAATTGCACACTTTCGTCCTTTTGAACGATATACCAGTACACGAAATTTAAAATCTCTATCTTATCGCAAAGCATGCTTTTCTATCATTTCACTTTTCGAACGTTTTGATGCGAGGCAACCCTTCTATAGAACATTTTCGAAAAATTCGATTTTTCCAGGGGTTTTTAATGAACGATCGAACCGTGTACCAAATTTCAAGTCTATCTATTCGGAAGTGCCTAAAAAAGCGTGACAAACAGATGGACCGACAGACAGACGTACACTTGGCAATTAGTATATATACCCACTTTAGGAGGTGTCGCACACTAAAATGCTCTATTTTCGGAATAAAGGAGAAATGCCTCTATTAAAACGGGATTGAGGCTTGATATTCGGTAAATGGGCGAATCATGTGATAGAAAATCCAAGAAGAATGGAGTTTTTAAAAAATGTTCATTTATGGGGGTGAGTACTCTACCCAAAAACATTGGAAAGGAAATATGATAAAAAAAGTATGCTTTGCGATGAGATAGAGACTTCAAATTTTGTACACGGGTAGATCGTTGGAAAGGAAGAAAGTGTGCAATTTCCGTTTTTCCAACATTTGCTATTGTAGGTGGTGCAGCACACTAAAATATTCGATTTGACAAACAAATGAAAAACGCCTCCTTTACAATGTGATAGTGGCTTGAAAT
Organism: Amaurobius ferox; assembly: GCA_951213105.1. Lineage (NCBI taxonomy): Eukaryota > Metazoa > Arthropoda > Arachnida > Araneae > Amaurobiidae > Amaurobius > Amaurobius ferox. The sequence continues at coordinate 42,760,896 of OX578138.1, forward strand.
TTGGTATATGGCTATCATCTGATAAAAAAAACCAAGACGAATACAGATTTTCAAAAATGTTCATTTAAGTTGTTGATGCTACACAGAAAACCGTTCGAAAGGTGAAATAATAATAAAAGCATGCTTCGCGATAGGATAGAGACTTCAAATTTGGTGAACCAGGAGATAATTTGAAAGGAAGAAAGTGTGCAATTTCAGATTTCCAATATTTACTACTTTAGAGGGTGCCGCACACCAAAATGTTCGATTGGATCAATAAATGAGTAACGCCTCTTTTAAATTTTGATAGAGGCTTGAAATTTGGTACAGGGGCTAATCATTTAATGACAACACCCAAGACGAATAAAATTTTTCAAAAATATTCATTTGCGGGTGTGCTCCACAGGAAAACGTTCGAAAGGGGAAACGATAAAATAGCATTCTTCGGGATGATATAGAGACTTTAAATTAGTGTACGGGTAGATAGTTCGAAAAGAAAAAATGCCCTATTCAAGTTTCCTAACATTTTCTTCTTTAGGGGGTTCTGCACACCAACATATTCGATTTGCCTAATACATGTGAAACGCGAATTATTCAAAAATTTACATTATTCGGGGATTGTTTATTGCGAGACCGTTGATTTTCAACAGGTATTCGGCTAGTAATTTTAATATTTGTTATATTCTAAATCGTTTATGGTTTGTGATCAATTTATGAAAACATTTTTCTTCTTTCATTATGCCATGTTTCTGTAATTATGCATTAAATATTTTTGCCAAGCAATTACTCATTCTCTCTCTTCTGTTCTAGGTTTTGGTGATTCTCCTATTGTAAGTAAGTTTCCTACTTCATGCATAAATATTGAAATTTTATTATGCACAATAAAATCAGCTTAAAATTTATCAGTATATGCCGAAAAAAGTTGTTAATGTTAATGTCAATGTTAAAAATAGCATAAAAATAAAAGTGACAGAATCATTAACCATCTATTTCAGGATAAAAAAATTGAGAGTTTTACACCAAAAACAGAAAAATCATCTGTCAACGGAAATGTTTTCGTGTAATTCAGTCACACCACCACAATAAAGTATTCCTTACGGGTTGCATGTATTGGATCGCATTTCTGTATCTTTTAAGTATGGCTATGCTTTCTTAAATAAAAGGTGAAAAAATATGATCATATTTAGACAATAAATTACGTGTGTTATTTTAGTGAAATTACATTTACTTTTCAGATATTGAACTCTGACATATTTCTATATATGTCACAAAAGTCGCCAAGTTGGCGATATTGCACCTAATCTGCCACCAAGCGTGATAGGCATATTTTTACAATAGAAAAATAACGTGCAAGAGCATTACATCTCTTAAAACAAAATTTACAAACGGAAATCAGTATATATGTTTAGAAAGAATATATAAATAATATCTTAATATAAATTACAAAATAGCTACAAAATTTATTTCTGCTGACATTCTGTGTAAAAGGTCGTGTACTTTTTTGTTACAACTTGTATAATCTGGATTCTATTGTTGTAAGTAAGTTTCCTTCTTCATGCATAAATATTGAAATTTCATTATGCACAATAAAATCAGCTTAAATTTATCAGTATATAACGAAAAAAGTTGTTAATGTCAATGTTAAAAATAGCATACAAATAAAAGTGACAGAATCATTAACCTTCTATTTCAGGATAAAAAAATTGAAAGAGTTTTACACCAAAAACAGAAAAAACATCTGTCCACGAAAATGTTTTCGTGTAATTCAGTCACACCACCACAATAAAGTATTCTTTACGGGTTGCATGTATTGGATCGCATTTCTGTATCTTTTAAGTACGGTTATGCTTTCTTAAGTAAAAGGTGAAAAAATATGATCATATTTAGACAATAAATTACGTGTGTTATTTTAGTGAAATTACATTTACTTTTCAGATATTGAACTCTGACATATTTCTATATATGTCATAAAAGTCGCCAAGTTGGCGATATTGCACCTAATCTGCCACCAAGCGTGATAGGCATATTTTTACAATAGAAAAATAACGTGCATGAGCATTACATCTCTTAAAACAAAATTTACAAACGAAAAATCGGTATATATGTTTAGAAAGAATATATAAATAATATCTTAATATAAATTACAAAATAGCTACAAATTTTTTTTCTGCTTACATTCTGTGTAAAAGGTCGTGTACTTTTTTATTACAACTTGTATAACCTGGATTCAGTGGGCAAAAATGTCCTCAGAGTGCTTTAGCTTTAGAGACATTTAGAACTCTTTGGTTTTGAAACTTGTAAAGAATCCTATTAGCGGCCAGCAACATGTATTCGATTGAGGTTGAATTGTAAAAGGCTTTCGCTAAAGGCTTTGAAGGACATCAAACTACTACTTCCTGTTTACCAATGACAAAAGGGAAATGTTAAATAGAGACCATTATATAATAGGGAAACTATCAAGATAGTGATACGTTTTAAATAAAAAATGCATTTCATATTTGGCTTGTTTGGGTGATGCTTTCCTTGTGGATGGATACGTTCCAGTGGAGGATACGTCCCAGTGGAGAATACGTTCCTTGTCTCAACTGGGTTCGATTTAATTGGGTTACACTGTATCGGCCAGGGCGTGGTAGCCCAGTGGTTAATGCTCGGGAATTGCACTTGGTATACCCGGGTTCAACCCCGACACTGCCAAAACTGCGGGCGAGTTCACGCGGAGTACGATCACGTTAAACATGTGGGTCCGTAAGTCTTTCCGAGAGGTTGGTGGTAGGGGAAGGAGGGTACGGTCCCTGTAGATGCCTCTCCCTCTGGGTTCCGATTTAAATTAGGTGGCAACTCCCGGCCGTCCAAATAGTTACCTTATACCTTTCTGGTAGGACGGACGGTCTGGGTCTCAACAACAACAGTATATTGGCCGTCTAAACAGATGCTTTACACCGTCGGGTAGGTCAGACGGTCTGGGTCGACGAAGAAGACCCTATACGAGCAGAAATGGTTTTTGGTTTTCTTTAAACGCGGCTTACTGAAACTCGAGGCACATCACGTATTCTTGGCTAATGCCCGGGCAAACGCATGACACAGCCTAGTACAAATATACGAATGCCACATATGAATGACATAATGACTTTAAGTAAACAACTTTAGTCAATCTGAACGGTTTTAGCAGTGTAATATGTTTGTAAGTATCAGCAAAAAAAATTCATTTCCGAACTTCCTTCGAACCACCGATTGAGAACCGTTTCTTTGCGCCTTCTACTTATTTTATCCCCTTTTGACATTAGTCGATAACTGAATATTAAAAAGAGTACACCCGAAATATAAGAATTCTCCACATCATCTACCGATCGATATTTCTGAATTTCATTGCCAGACACACTTTTCATCCTATTTTCTCGAGAAAGTTGTTAAGACACGTATTATAAAGTAAACAGTATTACAAAATGTATTGACAGAGCGAGCTGAGAGGATTTATTAAGAGATTGCTGTTGAATAAAATGCTTTCAAAAGTTTTCTTTAGGTGTTTGAAATACTTCGAACACAAAATAGTGCCGTTGATCCCCCTTTTAAACAATCTTTGACGGCATTGAGATGCAAGATAAATTATTATAGAAACTTTGAAAGACTATTTTGCTTCTCATTCGTTAAAATATTCCATTCGTATATACAGTTAGTGTTTTCGGTTATATTCTTATTCGGTTAGATTATTACATTCGTATAAGACATTGAAAGAAAGTATTTGAGACTGTTATATTCAGTTATTAAATATTTACTCACAAATATAATTATATATTTATGTATTATATAATATTTTGCGAAATGTCCAAGCTTATGACATAAATATTATTTATCAGTGGTGGCATGGTCTTATGAGGTGGATATTTTTTATGCTTTTGTTACTCTGAGAATAAAAAAAAATTTCTGGTTTAAAAGATGTTCTCTTATTTTCTCCAATCTATATTCACACACAATTTGCGCATAACAGCATTTGTTAATTTTATGAAAATAACGTCACGAAGTACAGAGGGTACGAGTTTTTAACACTTTCCAACATAGCTGAGACGTGTTTATGAATTTGGTCATTCTGTCTGTCCGTTCGCAAAATAACAGCCGTAGCTTTTAGAAAGCTCAATGATCAGGCTTTCTTACAAGTCCAATCTGGTCGAGAAATAAGAAAAAGTAGCCGCACGATCAGGATTTTAAGGAAGTAATGATTTTTAATTTCTCGGCAAAAACCGCGGAAAAAGGGATCGATTTTTCACCCATATGCGCGCGCAGATGCACGGTGTTTCTATGGTGGAGGGGAGGTGGGCGAGGTTATGACGTCACGGTTCTGACCAGGTTGCGTTAGATACTACGCATAGCGAAATCAAATGGGACTTTCGATACTTGTGCCTGCCAAATAATGAATGTACGTCATTAAACTAAAACAAACCATGCATTTTATTTCCAAACCATCCATTCATCCATTTTATTGGAATAAAATATTAATTTCGAAATAAATAACTTTTCATTTTAAATTTCAATTTTCTTCTTTAATAATTTTTTAAAAACGTCATTTCTTATTACAACTCAATCCAAACCTTTTAATTTATTGTGTTAGCAGTTTCTTTGGAGCGGTTTATCCGTATCAAGATAAGAATTTATTTTACTTCATTATTGTTCATTTAAGGACATAAACTTCTCTTTCTCTTTTTATAACATTACGTACTAAGTATATTTACACGTTTATAGTGTATTTTATTTATATTGTTTTAAAATTGTTCTGATTTAAACAGGGCTATATATTGTTCTGATTTAACAGGTTTTCGACTTCTAGAATTGTATTTAGATTTTTGTTTAATTTGTAAACATTCTATTCAGTTTTGAGTTTATTCTAAGAGTGGGCTATTGGTATTATGGGTGTTTATAGTTTTGTCTCGTGTTTTTATTAAAAAACAAAAAAGCTTCTAATATATACAAACTTAAATAATGAATGTTTTTGTTTTTGGAATACATTATTTTTCATCTTAAAATTTAATTATTAGTGTTAGCGTCATTGAACTAAAACAAACTATCCATTTTTTTGAAATAAATTATTCATCCATTTTATTGGAATAAAATATTATTTTCGAGGTAAATTACTTTTCATTTTAAATTTCAATTTGCTTGAAATGCATTTATTAATTTTTTTAGAAACGTCATTTTTTCTTACAACTCAACCCAAACCTTTCACTTTATTGTCTTAGCAGTTGGATTTTGATTGAAGCGGCTTATTCGTTTCAAGATACTTTACTTCATTATTGTTCTTTAAAGAACATAAACTTATCTTTCTCATTTTATAACATAACGTATTAAGGTTATTTACGTGTTTATAGTGTATTTCATTTATTGTGGTTATAGTGTATTGTTCTTATTTAAACAGGGGCTATTGTTCTTATTTAAACTTTCGACTTCTATTCTAGAATTGTATTTAGATTTTTGTTTAATTTGTAAACATTTTATTCAGTTTAGAGTTTATTTTAACAGTGGGCTATTGGTATTATGGGTGTTTATAATTTTGGTTTGTGTTTTTATTGAAAACAAAAATGCTTCAAAAAAAGAAGTCAGCTTAAGTAGCAGAACAAGCCGAAGAAGAAACATCGAAAGAAATGCCGCTGCTTAAGCCTCCGAAAGTGAGGAACAGCGCCAAAATAGACGGTTCCCCAATGCACAGAACAGGGCTGCAGTTATGAAACCCAGGAACAGCGGGAAGAAAGACAGGTGGTTAACGTGGATATTAACGCCAGCGAGTTTGCTACGGTCAGAATTTTCAAGGGTAGCGACAGGCTGGTCGCCGAAGGCGGCTAGTAACTAAATATAAGTATGTTGTTGAAACGGTCTGTGGGATGTTTGGGAATGAAAATGAATAATATCACTCAATTAGTTTCGGATTGAACCCGAGTTGAAAAAATGAAATACATTGAATCCTATGGGACTTAATTTTTTAAAAATTTTTAAGCAAAATTAAAATTCATAAATGTCATCTAAAATTTTAGTAAATATTTTAATTATCACATAAAATCTTTAAAATATTTTCAGAAAAAATATGTTTGGTAGTATTTTTTAAATAACACGGAAGTTCAATCATGCATAAAGCATTGATTATGAAACACTCTCCAACTAAATTACAATTTTATGTTTAACATCTCTAAAATATGATACATTCAGCGGTGATATTTTTTAAATTATCACAGTACTACAGTGACTTATTATACTTTTTTTTATCAAATGGCCAGGCACTTCTTTATCAAATGGCCAGAATCTCATCATTCATCTCTACATCGGCCAGAAACGTGAACCATTTAGCCGTCATAGGACGTTGCCCCTGGCGCACCAGAGAGGGGCGGAACACACTGCGCCCAACAACACAACATCCATGCCTTACGTGGGACTCGAACCCACAACGCGGCGGTCGAACCATCGCTTGGAAACGCTCGCCTTGACCGCTCGACCGCCGCGTCGGCGACTTATTATATTTGAAATCTTAAAACTTCATCGAAATAGAAATCGTCTGCCTCTCTATATAAAATCAATGAGTATTTCATTCATATCACTTATATTCCAGTCTCCAGAGCTAAATAATTTTGCGTGAAAAAAAAATCTGTAATTCCTGTGCAACTCACCTTACAATCGCTTGATTCGTTTGCATTCTGCATAAGTTAAAATTAGACTTCGCTGTAGAAATAATTAAAATTTAGTGATCATTTATAATAAAAAATATTGTAATTGCGTTGGCAGAGAATTTAGATGCTCAGATATTACGCACAAATAAAGCGGTTTTATGACAGATGCAACACTACATACAAATTTAAAAGACCCTTAAATGTCACGATCTTTACCCGCCGAAAAAATGGATGCCATATTTTATTTTGCAATGATACACGTGATCTATTCATATATCATGGATGCCATTATTATTTCAATGTTAATTTAAAAGACTGCCTAACATATTTTGCTGAAAAGAATTTTCCACATTTTATGCGATGTTTTGAATATTTCCTAAAAGTTTCGAATTAATTTGTCAATTTTAACTTCGCTGAAAAAACATTTGGAAAATTTCCTGTTATAGGGTTCAACAGTCCGTCTCAACAACATATTAAAATTTCATTTTGATAATCAGTTATTTTTACGGCAGTTATCATGCTAACCGATAGACAGTCCGCATGACCAAAGGCATAAATATTTTTCAAATATGTTGGAAAGTATTAAAAAATTGAAATAATAATTACACCCAGGATATATGATATAAAATGTGTAAAAAAATTTCAGCAAATCATGTTAGGTAATTTTTTAAATAAAAATTTAAATAAAAATTACACATAAGAAGAGATCACGTGACTCGTTTCAATATAAAATCTGGCTTCCATTTTTCCGCTGCTACCGTAGATAATTAATGATCGTTTAAACTTATATTTAATGTTGAATCCGTCCTAAAACCGCTTGATTTCTACCTATTATTTGTGTATCTAAATTCTGTGTCAACGCAATTATAATATTTTCTATTTTAAATGATCACCAAATTTTGATTATTCTTATAGCGAATCCCAATTTTAATACTATATTGCAGCATGCAGAATGTAAACAAATTAAGCGATTGTAAGGTGAGTTGTATAAGAATTGCTGAAAATTATTTAGTTCTGGAGTCCGGAATATAAGTGATATATATATATATATATATATATATATATATATATATATATATATATATTGATTTTACACAGAGCGGCAGACGATTTATATATTTCGATGATGCAATTTGATTAAAGTTCAATTTGTGTAACTAGATTTGTTTTTTTCAATAAAGTTTCAAGTTTACGTGTAATATATTACTGCAGTATTATGATAATTTAAAAAATATCACCGCTGAATGTATCACATTTTAGAGATATTTAAATAAAATTGCATTTCAGTTAGAAAATGTTTCATAATCAGTGCTTCATGCATGATTGATATTCTTGTTCTTTATGAGTTAATTTTAATTTCTTTTTCCGCTGAGCTACAAGAAAGTATGGCGATAGTTATTATGGCTCGTACCCTTTTTAACACTTTACAAAGTTGAATAGTGTTTATGACTTTGTTGATTCTGTCTGTCTGTCTGTCTGTCCGTTAGCACGGTAACTGCCGTAAAAATAACTTTATCAAAATGAGATTTTAGTATGTTGTTCAGACGGCCTGTAGGACCTATGAGAATATAAATGAATAATATCACCCAGTTAGTTTTGGATTGAACCCACGTTGAAAAAATGAAATACATTGAGCTCTATGGGACCTAATTTTTCAAACATTTTTTAAGCGGATTTAAAATCCACAAATTGCTTCGAAAATTTTAAGTAATATTCAAATTGTTCCATAAAATATATAAAAAAAAATTCAGCGAAATATATTCAGTAGTTTTTTAAATAAAAATTAAAATATTAATAACACATCTCATATGAAGCGATCACGTGACCATGATATGAAAAGATCACGTGACCCACTTCAAAAGGATATATGGCATCCATCTTGTCTCAAAATCGCGATTTTTAAAGTTCTTTTTAATTCATATTGAGTGTTGTATCCGTCCTAAAACCACTTTATTTTTGCATAAATTCTGTGCATCTACACACTGAAACAACGCAATTACAATATATTTGAGTTTAAATGCTCATCCAAATTTGATTATTTCTACAACGAAGCCTATTTTTCACCTATGTAAAATGTAAACAGCAAAATATGTAGAATGAGTTGTATTAGAATTGCAGTATTTCTTTAACACAAAGTCATTTAGTTCATGGAGTCTGCATAGTTCATATGAATGAAATAAATATTCATTGATTTTACAAAGAGCAGGACGATTGTTTTCGATGAAGTTTTACCCATAGACTTTAATTACTTGTAGCTCCATGGTCCTAATTTTTAAATAAAATAAATTATCATAGTATTGTGATGAATGACATGAATGGGACATTATTTCTGAATGCTGCTTGTATAGAGAAGTCAGGCGTGTTATTTTTTCTTTGACGTCATTTGAATGAATTTCAGTTGTTTTCGACGAAGTTTTCAAATATAATAAATTATCGTAGTATTATAATAATTCTAAAATTATTACCGAGGAATGTATAACATTTTAGAGATGTTTAAACCAGGCAATTTATATTCCAATGCCGTTATTTCAATGAAGTTCATTTTTTTCGATGAAGGTTTAAGTTTTCAAATATAATAAATTAATGTAGTATTGTGATAAGTTTTAAAATATTACCGAGGAATGCATTGTATTTTAGACATGTTTAAATAAAATTGCATTGAAGTTGGAAAGTGTTTCATAATCACTGCTTTGAGCATGATTGATCTCTCTTGTTTTTGATTGATATGACTTTTTAACGGAAGATCAAGTAACACTTTTAGTTCAGCCGTTGTAGCTTAAAAAGTATAGTGATTGTGATGTAATAACAAGTCTAGTTTTCACCATAAATACATCGGTGGGGTCCGTCAGAAATAATTTTGTCGGTTTGGTGTGTTTGTATGTGTGGAGAGGGAAAGGGTCAAATCAATTGCTCTTCTTAATCTCGAAAACCACTAAAGTAATTTGGACACAGTTTGAGTGTCAATTTTCATATATTAGATGTGAACGCAGAAAAATTATTCGAAAATCGTTTAAAGTTTAGTTATAACATGGGATTTTAACGAAATCGTTGTCCTTATGTAATTTCAAAAACCGCTGAATTTATTTGGACCGAATTTGGATGGTATGCTGCGTATATTTCCCAGATGTAAACCAGGAAAAACAATTTGAAAAATGTATATAGTTCAACTATGAAACGATATTTTGCTCAAAATCAGTGACCTTTCATAATCTTTTAAACCGCTGAAGCAATTTCGACCCAATTTGGATGACATACTAAGTATATTATGTAAATGTGAAGGCATAAAATACATTTTTTAAAATGTATATAGTTTGACGCAGAGGCCAAATACCTACCAGCTATACTTAAAAACTCTCTGGATTTCACCGATCCTATGTATGAACCCAGTACAAATTAGTAACATTAATTACAATAAATCCTGATACGAATGTGCCAAATCCTTCACGGCGCTTTTCTTCCCCACAGGGGGAAAATAGCATCATTTTTCGCGGCTTTGGCACTAGATTTATCAAATTCTCGCCTACTTGGTGACTTTTGGCTAGTTTCGGAAACCACTAGAATTTTCTCATTATCTCTGGAACTTTGTGACGACTGTAATGCAAAAAAAAATAGAAATAAATAAATAAAATAAAAAAATAAAAGTAGTCTTTAGTTATTAACTGCTCCCATTTAGAGCACATACTTTTAGTTATCTGGCATTACAGCTATTTTTTAACGATTTCTATGGAGAATATATAAAGAAATTATCGTTCAATTGGACAGAGTTGACGTAATACGAATTAAAGTTATCTGTAAGATAGGCCAGTGTTTTGAGAAGAGAGTCAGCTATTTTGTGAGTTAGTTGACTAGTTAATTACTGTTTTGTTGTACAGGACAATTGTTTTGTGATATTGTAAGACAGCTATAGTATTCTTGGCTATACAGGGGATTAAATATATATATATATATATATATATATATATATATATATATATATATATATATATATACAGGGCGTCACAAAAACATTAATCTCGGCTTTTATTCCTTAAATATTGATCTCAGGCATATATAATAAATTACAAAGTTCCGTAAAAAAGGTGCATAATTTTATGAAATCTATTAAAGAAAATCGATTTCAAGAAATACAAAATTTAAATTTGTATATGGTTCCCGTACAAAAACATTTCCAATGAGTAAAATGTACCCCATACACTAGTAAAGTGATGTACAAAATTTCAGCATTTTATCATAAAAAGTCGCAGAGATATAAAAAGACAAAAATGCTGACTTAAACCAGTTTTTGATGCATCGGCATGGGTTCTCATAGGGTAAAATTCATGTCGGCAGATCGCGTTTCAGGGGTCATACACAAATTACAAAAGAAACAATGATTACATAAATAAATAATAATTTTGCTATTTATTGGTACAAAAGTATCTACACTGTATAAATATAATAACTTTACACAAAGATTACAAAGCTTGTTCAAAATGTTTTCCATCCATGCCAAAGATCCAGTAAAGAAGATATGAGGCAGGTATTATTTGCCTATGATGCATTTCTGCGTTGTGTCATTTGCACTCTTGCTGTAAACATTTACATTTTAATGTGTGATTAATATCTCATCAATTTTGTTTAAACATATCTCTGGGACTTTTTATGATAAAATGCTGAAATTTTGTGCATCACCTTATTAGTGTATGAGGCATATTTTACTCATTGGAAATGTTTTTGTACGGGAGCCGTAAAAAAATTTAAATTTTGTATTTCTTAAAATTTAAATCCATTAATTTTAATCGATTTCATAAAATTCTGCACCTTTGTTTAAGCAACTTTGTAATTTATTATATATATCTAAGATCAATGTTTAAGGAATAAAAGCCGAGGTCAATATTTTTGGGATACCCTGTATATTGTTAATGTTTATGCTTATTGGTGCTTTTAAACGAAAGCGTTAGTTATCCAGAAATTCGAACTCATTTTTGTATCCAGGAAGTACACCAACGAATTGAGAGGATATTTTGTAACAGTACTAAACTGATCTGCTTTAAGCACCTCATAAAGTGTTCACAGATTATGGCCTCAAAATGTCAGAATAGGAATAAGATGAGGAAGATTTGGCAGTTGAAACTGATGTTCGTTCCATCACTAATGAACATTCTTTAATCCACAAAAGCTCTTCCCCACCCTCAACTGGGCAAGAATAATGAGAGTTCCAACTCCAAAACATAACATTTTTTTTTTTTTTAATTTCAATGTAGGGAATTCTTAATTTTCTTATATTTCTCTTTTATAAGCTACATAATGTGGAGATTGTACTTTAGAATTATCGAAGGGAACAGTAATCCTCTACTTATTTTATTATCCTTGAATTTCTATTTTTATCCTTCATTTAACAGTGTTCATATTCAAATGAGTAACGGATCTGAATTAATGAAAGTCACGAAATACAAAATATAAAAATACATCGATGAATTCGAAATAAAAAGTAAGATATGTGGTTTATTTGAATTTACAGCTTGAAATTAAATCCGTTTTAAATTTTAAAAAAATCTGATGTGAGCAGCACATAACATTCCTTATATAATGCAATAAATTTACTACTTTTACAGTAAAAAATTAGGTTATTCTTATCATAGATACTTATATTCTTTCCAAGATACTGAATTTTCGTCAATGAGTCGTTATTTTCAGTCATTTAGCGTCATTTTTATCCATTTGGCGAGATTTTCATTAATTTGATAACATTTTAAAAAGTCGCCAAGTTGGCGACATTCCGATAAATTCGTCGCCAAAATCTCACCAAGCGTTATGGAGGGAGAAATAAGTTACTCTTATAACAGATAAATGACTATTGGCGTTCAAATACAAAAGTATTACTCAAAGTATCTTTTCTCATGAATGGAGGGAGCTAGATCCACGAGAATGATGTCACCAAATTTATCACATGGCATTACATTTGAAAAGTGAACATGTTTCTCAAAGGTTAATATATTTTTTCTATTAATGGGAATTTTTGATAAATTTATTTGAAAAATGTGCAATATCTCGAGAACGGTTAATGCTAACGTTTTAAAGTTTATGTCAATCGTTTTCTAAGGAAAAATTACATAAAAATGTCTATTTGCGTAACTTTATTAAAGATTTTGATTTCTTGATGATTTTTTTCAAAATTTCACGCGAAAATTTAGGGGGATTCTGAACATTAGATTGCGTTTAAAAACAATAGGCTTCCAGTATTCACGGATTGTGATTTTTGTACCAAATTTAATTCGAATCGCTCCATTAATTCGTGAGATATCGTCTCCAAAGTCTCACTGACACACACACACACGCACACACACAGAGAGACATCACTTCAAAAATGTTTAATTCGTGAGCAGGGATGCTTGCAACGGGTTCTCCCGTCGAAAATTCGAATTCGAATTTTCGACCCTGTCACAATACTTTCCTTACACATTATGTATGTAAGGAAGGTAATTAAAAAATAAATCAACTAAATCAAACACAACTAAATCTGGACAGTCATATTTTCATACGTGTATTATTGCAACTTTTAAAGTAATAATATTTACAACTCATTAATGCAATGGAGAAATTTATAAAATTGGACAAAAAAAATTACACACAAATAAAACTTGACAATTTTTTTTTGTCTACACGTATTGTTTGTTTAAACAATTATTTGTTAAAAAGTATTATAAAAATATATTGATATAATGTTTTATATTAGAATTTTCTTACACTTTGTCAAAATTTATGCTTCCAATCATCTAAATATTTTGCAATTGTCCATCATTCAGTGGTGACAGGTAATGTAAAGGCAAAAATTACATGTTTAAAAACATTATATAATTTTTTCGAACCTGTAAAAATGTATGACAGATTCCTATGAAAGTGTATGACAGAATGGAGAAGCAAACCATTACAGTATTAAAGTGATGCTATCTAAACTATATTGTTGTCCTCCACTTTTATATCCATAATAAAGATATGTAGAAATAGGCAAAGAGAGGGTTTATATGAACCTTGTAGATGGGTTTCAAATTATGATGAAACTGATTTCGTATTTCCGTATTTTTATTTATCTTTTCTATCATACATCAGTCTGCGTGTCTTAAAGGGCAGATCTCGGGATACAGTTTGGATCATCAGGCATTAAGTTAAAAATTCATTTCCTGAAAAACGTTATAAGAGAAACGCTAAAATATTAAGCCTGAATTTTACGATTTATGCTATTTATTTTAACCTGTAAAGTACACATTTTGTATCATCCATATTGGAATACCGATTTATGAAAAAGAACAAAAACTTTTAAGGTAAGTACTTTTAATACTCCAAAAATAAAATGAACGGAAAGAAACATATCATTCTTTTAAAGTTATAAAAAAGGATTTCCTAAAACTACATTAAGATCTTGCCCTCTATCACAGTTTGTTGAATGGCAGATCTGTATTCCTTTTTTCTTAAGAATAATTTTTATTTTCCTGATAAGTTGTCTGAGATAGATTACTTCGGTGACATGACACACTTTTTCATCACACACTTTTTCATCGAAAATGTCTGTTGGAGAAGTTCCAACTGATGTTTCTAGAACATTAGTACTTATATATCTCGACTTCGGTTTTTTAAACTCAACTTTACAGTATGTTCTGACACTATACCGAATAGAAAAATAATCGTTCCTACAAATTTATATGTCTCGAAGCTCAAACAGTTTGAATTCAACTTAAAGTTATAATTTTACGATTGAAACCTACTTTTCTATAAGCTAGACTTGTTGGAAGTGAAGCTCATAAAATATATGAGTGACACTATATATATATATATATATGTGTGTGTGTGTGTGTATATATGTGTATGTATATTTATAATATATATGTATATATATATATGTGTATATATATATATATATATCTATGCATATATATATATATATATATATATATATATATATATATATGCATATATATATATACTCATGGCCCAAAATTAAGCATATTCATAAAATGCTAAAAATTCGGAGTTAATATGGATACAATGGTTCACAATCAGTTGTGGAGAATCGTAGATGAAGGTAAATCATTGTGCATATGCAAAATAGTTCAGTCGACGTGCCCAAAGTACCGACGCACGTCGGAACGAGTATAAAACGGCCTCGAGCGGCAAGGCCAGTTGAGGCAGAATTTCGCAATTGCTGTGGTACGGAGCGTTGTTAACAATGAGAAAGGACGACATATGTCATAAAAATGACAACTGGGCATGTTTTTAAAGGGACAAATTATTGGAATGTTGGAATCCGGTCGATCCCAAACCGAAGCGTCTTGAATTCTGAATGTGCCTCAGTGTGTGATCTCCAGATTGTGGCAGAAGTTTCAAAGCACTGGTGATGTTACCCGACGACCAGTGACAGGTCGTTTAAGGGTAATAACTGCTCGGCAAGATCGATATTTATTGATAACTGCGCGACGTCAGAGGAACCGTTCTGCCAGACAACTGGCTTCAGCCCTGACAGCCGCCACAGAAGTCACTATTGCGAGACAAACTGTTTACACGAGATTCAGCCACATTGGTCTCTATGCCAGACGACCAGCAGTTTGCATCCCCCTGACGTCCGCATAGAAACGCGCGCGTTTACAGTGGAGTTTGGGACATCGGCAGTGCTGTGGACAACAGTGGGGGGGCCATGTCATGTTCAGTGACGATTCCAGGTTTAGCCTGAAAAAGGATTCTCGTCATACAACGATCTGGAGAAAACGTGGAACGCGTTTTCACCCAGGAAACATCACAGAAAGGCATTTTTTTCCTTTTGGGTTAGTCATAGTCTGTGCCGGCATCATGATGGACGGCCGCACATACCTCCACATCTTTAACACGGGGTCGGTTATTGGTCAATGATGCAGAGACGATGTCCTTGAGCCTACCGTTCGATTGTTTCGAGGTGATATTGGTCCTGATTTCATATTCATGGATGATAACGCGCCTACTGACCGTGCGACCTTGATCGACGACTTCCTTCGAACTGAAAATATCCAGCACATGCAGCGGCCTGCTAACACTCCTGATCTGAATCCAATAGAGCATGAGTGGGATATGCGCGGGAGACATCTTGCTGCCCTCCGCTACCCACCAAGCTACGTTCCAGGATTGAAAACTGCTCTCCGCGAGGCTTGGAACACTTTGAGCACACAACTCATCCAAACCCTCATCGAAAGTATGCCAAGACGTTTTGCTTTCGGGGTGCCTGCGTCTCAGACGCGTATCCCCTCATCTCATATGTAGAATGTCCATTCATTATAGCGGAAATAGCAATATCGATCAGCATTTGCACTCGTCTCAGAAGAGGGTGCTGTGTTGGAGTTGGCTGGGTGTTGAATGACGATGTAAATTCTTGTCCTGGGAGGCTGAACTCGTAAGTAGGTACTGGAAAGGAAAGGGGGCGGGGCAGGGCTAGAGCCAATCAATAAGATCGGCGAGATTACATGTTAAGTTTAAGTGTTACAAGATTAAAGGTTACACATTAAATAAAGATGATAAATAAAAATTTATATAAATAAATATCTAGATAACTTTTATAAATTTACAGTTTACTGGTTTAAGTTCACTTTCTTGTTGTGGAAAAAAAGAGGCCCTTTTCAGGGGACACAAAAAAGTCTGCTTGATGGAGTGCAGACGCTAGCATCTTATGGTGCTATAAATACAGTTAAGTTCAATCTGATAAGCAAATTAGAAAAGATGCTTTGAAGAATAAAAAATCTCAAAAGGATAAGGGAACGTGGACGAGGTGACGCTAACATGCAACGCGAGAGGCAAATGCAAGCCATATTATTGGCCCGTGACGAGGCCGTGAAAGAAGAGTCGAAAAAACGCCAAGTTCTTGAATCGGAGTGGCGCCATCTATCTTCGATCCGCGAGAGTATTTGAAAAACTAGGAAACACCCGTTTGAGGGACTAGGTAACGACACTTTTTCCATTTGGTCTCGTTAGAGCCAAACAGAATGTGCCGAGGCCTGCGCTTCCTGAGATAGGAAGGCGCGATCGGGTCATAGACCTGATCGACGTCTCTCATACAGAGTCTACTGGAGTTTTTCTTGTAGAAATTTTGAGTGGAAAGCCCAATATACTCTGTAATGCCAGAGATTTTAAGGTCGTGATGTATCACTTCGTTCTGGACGTATCTAGGAGCATTAACAATGCATCGCAAGATTTTATTTTGGAACACTTGCAGTTTCTTTATGTGGCCTTTTGCTGCCGCCCCCCATACTGGGCAGGCATACAAAAGGCTCGGTACGATGATTTGTTTGTAAACAATCAACTTGTTTTCAAGGGAGAGATGGGAATTTCTACCGAGGACGGGCAGAAGAGCTCTGTACGTTTTACCAGTTGTTTCAATCTTCTTCGTGATATGCTCGTTGTAGGTTAAGTGGGCGTCCAGGGTGACGCCCAGGTACTTGGCTGAATGTGAAAAAGGGATAGGTTCATTGAAGATGTTAAGCGTGAAATTCTCGTTGACTCCTCGGTAGTGGGGCTTAAAAATGACAACTGCACTTTTGGTCGCATTAATTTTGATTCTCCAGGTCATGAGCCAGTGCTCAAGGCTATTCTTAATATAGGTCTGCAGTGTGTTAATTGAGTGTTGTGGTGCTTGGCTACTAGCAATCAGCGCTGTGTCATCTGCAAAGATGGCCAGCTTAACATGAGGTGTGCTTGGAATATCGTTGATGTATATGTTGAAGAGCAGAGAGCTGAGGTTTCCTCCCTGAGGAACTCCGGCCTTGATTGGTCTAATCGAAGAGAGAGTTTTATCAACTCGTACGTAGAAAGAACGATTAGTGAGGTACGAGTTGATGATGGTCAAAAGTTGGGTCGAAATGCCAAGTCGCACCAGCTTGGAAATAAGCCCAGGCAGATAAGTTTTATCAAAGGCCTTAGCCACGTCGAAAAATACTATGGTAGTATACTGTCTGTTGGTAGCGTTCTTGTGGATAGTTTCGACAACACGCAAAAGTTGGGATTACGTTGAATGCTCAGTTCGGAATCCATGCTGGTCAGGTATCAAAATATTCTTCGAACGGCGGAAACTATCCAAACGCTTAAGCAACACCAATTCATAGATTTTCGAGAGGCTAGAAAGTAGGCTTATTGGTCTGAAATTCTCGGCTAGCGAGAGATTTTGATTTGCTTTTGGAATAGGGATGATGACAGCGGTCTTCCAACTTGTAGGAAAGAAACGAAGTTCCATCATATAGTTCAGCAGCATGGTAATCCAACATAAATACAGGTCTGGAAGATTCTTGATGATGCGATTGCTTATTTTATCAAGGCCGGGTGCTTTCTTGACGATCAGTCCATCAACGATATGCAGTATTTCAGCCAGAGAGATTCTCTCTAAGTCGTTGGATGCTTGTACGTGTAGTGCTTGCTCTGTGATTGGTCTGCTGTAAATCCTGTTCAGTGTCTGTGTATGTGTGGCTGAAGTTGTGGTCAATATGTGGTGTAAATTGGAGTTCCAATCTATCTGCGAACAGATTTGCTTTTTCCTCCGCAGTCTGGGCGAGTCCATTAGGGCCATTAATGGGCGGAATTGAAGTTTTAGTTGTTCTCATGCGTTTAGTAGTTCGCCAGAGACTGTGATTCGTGTGTGTAAGTCCCTCAAGGTGTGTTTTCCAGCGTTGCTGGGTGTGTGTCTTAATCATAGCCTTGATCTCATGATGAAGTTTACGAAAGCATACGCTGTAAAAAGGAAACCTGGTGCGTTGCCAATCCTTTCGTAACCTGTTACGCTGTCTAATTTTGTCCCTAATATCACCTGGGAGAGTGTGATAATTAGGTCGTGGAGATTTTGGTTTCGAGGCCTCAGCGACTGCCTCTAGCAGTACATGATTCATATCGATGACACATTTTTCTAAGTCATCAGTGCTGGCAATTTTGAGAGGGGGGGGGGTGCTTTGAAATTTTGAAGGATGTATCTGAAGTCATCCCAATTTGTATTTAGCTCCTCCGGGTAGTCTAAAGATAAATTGTCAAAGTTAAGGGTCAGTATCACTGGAAGGTGATCAGATGATAAATCAGTATCAGTTCTGATCGTATAATCAAAAGGAATATTCCGAAAGATGGCCAGATCAATAGTACTTGGGTTTCGCCTTCCAGCGAGAGGAAAGTGGGTCGGAGTGGGAGGAGCTAGGATCCTGAGGTTGGCGCACTGGGCCAATCGATTTAGAGCAACGCCATTGCTGTTCGAAGCTGTGTCCCAGTTGCGATGGCGAGCGTTTAGGTCGCCAGCTATGATCATGTTACTGCTGAGTCTCAAAAGTGTTTCTAAGTCCCTAATATTAGCCGAAGCATTACAGTTTGATGGAGGGTTATACACCGAAGCAAGTGTAATCGGGACCAAATTTGGAATAGTGACCTTTACGAGCGTGGCTTCAAGCTTCGTGAAAGCCGGGGCGCTCAGACGGTGGTGGGGTATGTCATTCTTGATGTAAAGTGCAGTGCCGCCGGTGATACGTCTACGATATGCAGCAGGGTTAATGGGCCTATAGGACAAATAACCAGTGTAATTGCAAATAGCAGGAGAAGAGGGCGAGGCGAGATGGGTCTCGCTGACCATGAAAACATCAAAGTTATTGTTCACAACAAAGTCACGTAACTCGTCTAGCCTGGAATGCGCTCCATTGGCATTCCAAAAGCCGACGTTGAGAGACTGCAAGTTACGGGAAGTGGGCCGAGAAAAAGAAGCCAGAACAACAAGGGGGGGGGGTTACCCTAAGAGAGCGTTATAACGCTGATAGATATGAAATATATCTATCTTAGTTTCTGTTTTACGAAGTTCAGGTAGCGCTTGGCTGAAGGCCTGCATTAAGATGTCTTTATTATGCATATGCCTCATCGCCAATAGAGACGACAAAAATGAGGCATAGTCGATATGCTTCTCTCCTTGAGGGGGAGAAGTCTTACTGGGTCCAGTGGGAGTGGCCAAGCTTGGGCCTGAATTTTGGTTGGATGCCATGGTAGTCCTTTTGGTGGTGGCCGAATCTGCTAAGTCATGGCTGGCCATATCAGCCTTGCTATTAAAATTTCTAAAGTTGACTATTTCAGGGGGGGCTAACGGCTCCTGGGGCAGTCCAGATGTCACTTGCGCGTAGTTAAAACTATTTGGCATGTTTGATCTTCGGTATGGACGTCCATTAGCAGCTCTATATGCTGGAAAGGTGCCTACGTTCTGAGTATTATGATAGTGGGGATCCCTGCGTTTGCTAGTCACAGACGAGTTGCCAGGGTTCCTGGGGCAACCGCGCCAATTTGCAGAGTGCTGCCCTCCACAATTACAGCAGAGGACAAAATCTGCCTTGCAATCCTTGGCGGTATGGGGCCCTGCACAACGCACGCATCTCAGCGGCAGTGTACATGCGACACTCGAATGGAAGAAACCCGAGCACGAATGGCACTGGGAGGCATAGCCTTTCCTGCCTGTGTAGGGCTCCACGATCACTTCTGTGCCTAGCAAACAGTTTACAGCAAAGATTTCTTCCGGGTTAGTCCCGGGCTCTAACTGGAGGTAATAAAGAGGAAGGGGCTGCCTGTTTCCTCTCCTGGTTAACCTGACGTTGCTCAAGACTTTGAAGCCCATGGCTCCGACAACGTCAGTAATGGCTGCAATCTCAGTCGCCACCGGGAGTCCTCGAATGACAACTCTGACTGGTCTGTCCTCTCTGAGTGAGAAAGTTTTAAATTGCACTCCCGACTTCTTAGGGAAGTCGGTGCATTTCCTAAATTCATCTTCATTTGCAGTATGCATCTTGAAGAACCTCCCTTCGAGTTTGGGAGCAATGTTCTTAGCGATTTGCTTCAAAGAGAACAAGATTGACGGCCAGTCAGGCTGTGAAGCGCTGATAAGGAGCGATGGCGTTGCGGGGGGGGGGGGCTTCGATACTGAAGCCGAGGGAGCGTCCATACCGGAGTCGTCACCTTCCGGCTGAAGATTAGCTAAGCCTTCATACTGATTTTTAATTTTAATTGCCTCTCTGTAGGCAGCATTGCTAATTTTATTTCTTAATTTAAGTTAGAGTTGATTCTATTGACATTTCGTCGATTAACTTCTGTCCAACCTTCGTCGGACTCTGAGTTGGAGTCTTCCTCCTGCCTTCTCTTTTTGCTAACATTTAATTGGCTATCTTTTTGGATGTTAAGATTCTTAACTTTCTCAATCATTTCTATTTCATTTTCTTTTGCCGGGTCCACGTTCAAATTTACATTTGTCTGGTTGCTATTTACATTAACATTACTATTACTATCATTAGAAGTTGTGGCTTTAGGAGCCACAGGGTCAACAGGGGGGGGGAGTGGGAGGAAAGTAGTTATAAATACCTACATTACAAAGTTCAGCCTTGTGCAGTAGGTCCAACACCAGTCCTTCCCGCTGCAGGAGCACCGGGGCGCAGTCGGCCCCTTCCCGGTGGGACCTCCCGGTCCTGGCGGAGGCGACCATGATTCGCCTGTCCAGCTCCCCCAGATGGTCACGAAGTCCATTCACTCGTTCCAAGCCACTGACTGGGCTATCAGTCATATTAGAAGTTTGATTACTTTCACTTATCACAATAACATCATTAATAGATTCAGCAGATTGAACCGGCGCCACCGGAACACCGACATCCATGATGGATGAAACAACAGACAGAAACAAATTCAAAAATGCCAAGCACAACGCGCCATAGCAGAAAAGTACTACTACGTCTAATCGTTTCAAAAGACAGGAACAGAAATCGAAAGTATGTGAAATCGTTGTGCAGCATGCGTGGCTACCCGAGGTGGTTCCCACACACCGTATTAAACTGCAGCATCACATTGTTTTAATCATTCTGTTCCACTGAGGTTGACGCTCGTATTGTGACCCTTTTTCTTTCAACCCTTTTCTTTGGATAATAAAAGTCGTTATTATCCTTATTTTGCATTGTTTTCTTCAATGATCCTATTACACTCGCATACCGCGTTTCCTTCCATTCCGATGTAGATTTTCTGAAATTTTTACATAAACAGCAACTATGCTTAACTTTTGGACATGAGTGTATATATATATATATATATATATATATATATATATATATACAACATATAGATATATATATATAATATATATATATATAAATAATATATATATATATATATATATATATATTATATATGTATATATATATATAATATATATATGTATATATATATATAATATATATATATATATATATATTATATATATATATATATATATATATATATATATATATATATATTATGCATATATATATATATATATATATAATATATATATATATTATACATATATATATATATATATATATATATATATATTATACATATATATATATATATATATATATATATATATATATATATGCATATATATATATTGAAATTAAATAAAATATCCGATGAATGTTTTGTTTAACTTAAAAGTGATATATCTAATTTATTACTCCTTAAAATTCTTGATAACGCTATAAGGAAAACTCCGGAATGTATGAATGTCTTTATTCCTCTACCTTTTATGGGTAACAGCTAGTGATAATTATAGCAATGCTTAAATTGTAATTTATATGTGTTCTGTCATACAATGATATTTGAACTACATGAATAAAATAAATTACTTGCACTAAAATGATTGTATCAGATTCTATTGTATCCATTGTATCAGAAAAGTTTATACATGAAAGTTATATTCTTATACAATCCGCATTTTGTTATTATTTGCTATTATTCTGAAGAGCAACATAACAAAATTATCAAACATTTTCAATCCCTTCTGAGTTTCTATTTTGTACTTTATTTTACGCTATAGCGTGTACAATGTTCGCCTTTATATATTATGCATGATGCATTACCTAAACAAAAGGGTAAGAACATTTTAAAAACTGTGAGATAAATTTGAAACTTACGTTTTTTAACTTTTTCACAACAACGGATGTATTTATTGATAGCATTATATTTTTTTGTTTATAATTTTCAAGCAATTCCTTAAAATGTTTCAAAAACTTGCCTTTATAACATATTGTAGAAAGGTAGACAATATTTTTTCTAAATTTATGATATATATTTTTGTATTCTTCTGATGAAATGGCTGAGTTTTCATTGAAAATGTATGTTGGAAATCATCCAACTATTGTTTCAAGAACATTAGGCACTATATCTATCGGTTTCATTTTTTAAACTTATTTTTTTACATTATGTTCTGATATTGGGTCGAATGTTGAGCAAAATAATTGTTTTTACTAAGATATCTTTATAAAAAATATTTGATGTGAGCGAGACATGGCTTTCCGTACATTCTCAAATTTCACAATCTGCTGAGTTTAATTGCCAAAATTAACAAGGAATATTTACTTGAAAATATATCCATTTTCCATTCTCAATACATAATTTTATTACTTAACAATTTTTTGCATTTCAAAAGATTAACAGTTATACTTAAAATTAAAAAAAAAAAACTTAATATCTCGAGAACGATTCATTGATCTAGAGAAATTTTGATTTTTTTCTCGTTCCGTAGTCAATAATTACATATAAAACAAGCATTTAATTAATTCATTTAAGCATATTTTACGTGTTATTATAGATTTTGACGATTTCGCAGAACATTTCGCATCAAAAGCATTTTCTTTTTTTGCAAATGACGCTAAAATCAAATCATTACCAGGATATCCCACAAGTGACTTACCTATATATTTGAGCTAGAGTAGGTAGCTATATCGAGTGCGCAGACGCACATACACACATACACAGCCTTCACGCTAAAAATTGGGGGGTTTTGAGTTGCACAGTACCCAAAACGTGTAAATCCGCCGAAAATTCTGGTTCCGATTTTTGATTTAAAATTAAAAAAAAATATATGTCAACGAAGTTTGGAATATAGCTAAAGTTATAAACATACCTTTTATAACCCCTCCTTAACATTATAAGTTTCTTTTATATCTGTATGTTTAACGGTTTATTTATCGCATGTTTCTAGTTTCTCGATTTAACATTTAAAATCTAAATGATTATAAGATCTATAGATTGGTTAAAGGGATATTTTATAAAAATTAAATAAATTTCATTACTTCTTAAACACGCTATTTTTACTTTCCTTATATACATAATGTATAAGGAAAGTATTGTGACGGGGTCGAAAATTCGAATTCGAGTTTTCGACGGGAGAGCACGTTTCAAGCATCCCTGATCACGAATCAAACATTTTTGAAGTGATGTCTGTGTGTGTGTGTGTGTGTGTGTGTGTGTCAGTGAGTCTGTGGAGACGATAACTGACGAACGAATGGACCGATTCGAACCAAATTTGGTACAAAAATCACAATCCGTAAACACTGGAAGCCTATTGTTTTTATACGTAATCGAATGTTCAGAACCCCCCTAAATTTTCGAATGAAATTTTGAAAAAATCGTCAAAAAATCAAAACCGCTAATAAAGTTACGCAAATAGACATTTCTTATGTAATTTTTCATTAGAAAACGATTGGCATAAATTTTAGAACGCTAACATGAACCGTTCTCGAGATATTGTGCATTTTAAAAAAAAATTATGAAAAAGTCACATAAAAAAAAAAATTCCTATTGAGAAACATGTTCGCTTTTCGTATGTAATACCATGCGATAAATTGAGTGACATCATTCTCGTGGATCTAGCTCGTTCCATTCATGAAAAAACATACTTTGAATAATACTTTTGTATTTGAACGCCAATAGTCATTTATCTGCTGTAAGAATAACTTTTTTCTTCGTGCATAATGCTTGGCGAGATTTTGGCGACGAATTTGGCGGAATGTCGCCAACTTGGCGACTTTTTTGAAATGTTGCCAAATTAATGAAAATCTCGCCAAATGGATAAAAATGATGCTAAATTAATGAAAATGACGACTAATTGTCGAAAATTCAATATCTTGGAAAGAATATTAGTATCTACTATAAGAAAAACCTATTTTTTTACTGTAAAAGTAGTAAATTCATTACATTATATAAGGAAAGTCATGTGTTGCCCACATCAGTTTTTTAATTGAGTATTCTCGCAAAATCCAATTCGCGTTTTGATAAATATGAGAATTAGTCGTGAACAAAATAATAGCACATCCGAAATTAGAAATCGCTTTTCTCAAAATCATGTCTCTATTGTAATATTGAACATTTTTTTAACAGGTATTGCTCTCATTATGGCTCATCAATTCCCAATAGTATTAAACTCATAGAAAAATAAACTTGCTGTGGAAACAATATTACAAATCTTAGTGACCGATTAAGAAGAGGCACTTTCAAGTGTAACGTGCAGTAGATTACAAATGCAGTTGAAAAATATGATAAAATTATGATTGATTGTACGCTCTCAATAGATTGCTGTGATTAATTATATGCTCTCTATAGATTGCTGTGATTAATTATATGCTCTCTATAGATTGCTGTAATTGATCGCAAGTTCTGCAATTGTAATCTATTGTGCTTTACACTTGAATGTATTCTTTTTTCAGTTGTACCATACTGTTGGAATTGAAATTTTAAAGGATCGGAGAAATCTGATAAGTTAATAACCACACGACCTACCAATGTATTCTTCCAAAGCTTCGAATCATGCTCATACTGCAGCAACCAGCATTATTAAAGCTATTTAGGTTTCGTTATACTCATCGAATATTTTCCTACTACTACTGCAATCATGAGTATATTGAATAACACTGATTATCTCTAACGTGAGCAAAACCGGTTAAAAAGTACTGGTTTCTGCCCTAGGATCGTGTTTCTAAAAATTTTAATAGCTTTCAACGGCGAGTTCTGTCGTTATTAATTTTGTTTTAGTTTCTAAACAGCGAAAACAAAAACACATTTGTTTAAATCATTAATAAATAAAATTTATTGTGGTGGAATTTAAAGGAAATCAATAAATCAATTTTGATAATATTCAACTCCAAATAAAAACCACACTGCAAATTATAATTGAATAATAGTTCGAAAAAAACGTTATTCATTAACGGTTTGAAATATTTTTATACATTTATTTTTAGATCATTATCTTTCTGAAGCATCAAATTTCAAAAGAAAGAAATACATGAAAATTAATTAATTGTTATTAAAATAATTTGATGCGAAATTTCACATTTAATTATGATTTTTTTTAAGTTATAACGTTTCAAGGTATTTTTTCATTACTTCACATTTATTGTGATATTTGATGATTAAACACCGCTGAATAATTTGAAAAATTTGTACGTATTAATTAGATTTTTGTACAATATTATTTTAATTTGTTATCTTCTAACATTTTTTTCCGTTCTTAGTATTGATTTTAGTTATTACAATTTTATTTTAACATGACTAGATGGACATTGTCTTGTGTGACACATATTAAAATAATTTATACTGAAATAAAATTATCGAAATGTTTTAGATTATTTGAATCATAGAACACAGTTCTAAATGTAAAAATCTAATGGGATCAGCACATGGCATTCTTTACGAAATTCATTAAATTTAATTCTTTCACAGCGTTTTTAACGTTGAATTAGCGTTTAGCGTTTTTCTGGATGGCCACATGTAAAGATATTGCAAAGTACCCAATTTCTTTATATTTCACTCTAATCTCACTTGGCAATTATCAATGTTGATGACATAACTATAAGCATTATACTCCATATATCAAAATATTTAAATTATATTTTTATCAATTTGGCATCATTTTTGCTAATTTAGTTTCATTCTCCCCAATCCGGCAACATTTTCGTCAATTTAACACCATTAAAAAAGTCGCCAAGGTAACGATATTTTTCCAAATTAGTTAGTAACTTCGTCAAATTAATCGCCAATCGTTACAGACAGACGGAGAGACAGGCTTTTCTTATATATATAAATAAATGACTATTGGCGAATTCTTGTACTTCATATATAAACACAAATTATATTCCCACATGATGAGCCTTTTGACGCATTAAAAATATCTAGATTTCGAGCTTAACAACGTCCAAAAGCTGGTTTTTAATAAGATTTGAAGCGCATACATTTTATAAGTGTCAGTAGTTTTGATAAGTTTATTCATTTCTGATTTTTCCTATCTGCCAAACACGGAATTCAATCAACATGAAGTCAAATATTGCCAAATGAGCCAGCCAACAAGCGAAACTTCACGTGAGCTATTTTCATGAGCTTTTAAACAAAAACAATGCAGTACATTTATAAAATACACTATTTTACATTGAAAAATTTATCATTAAAAATATCCCTCATTTGTATTTTCAGTGGATAATTAAGAATTTTCTGGTTCCTTTTAAACAAAATTTAGCGTGGTTCCTTTTAACTTAGTGTGTTCCATGCTAAGTTAATCGAATAGAGCATACAACAGCTACCGAGAACTTTCGACCAATCAGCATTAGTTACCTCATATGGTGGCACTCTCTCTCCAAGGAAGGGGATATTTTTCTTAATGTTTTGTATCCCCACCCTCGCATATATAGTGTTGATTGTATGAGTCATCTGGAGAGTAATTTTAAAAGTTAATAGGTAATTCGTTTTAGTAAATTTAGTAAATCAAAAATATCAGACATTTCATCTCAAATAACCAAATATTTTAATTTAGCAGATTTCACCTTATAGTCTTTGATTTTCAGCTAATATTTGCTTCAATTTTTATTTTTCAAATTAGAAGTGGTATAACTATAGCAAGTAAATCTATGTGTCTGTGAATTAAGAACAAGGCAAAAATCATCGTGGATGCAATATGCAAATACACATTTTTAATACGTTTGGAATTATCTTTATGCGAATCAGAAATTAAATTTTAACAAACGGAACAGTAAATCTTGGTGAATTATCTATTTATTTTCTGACATGTTTTACTTAATTTTCATGTTCTAATTGAAATAGGGTTTCCCGTGTATTGTGTTTTCCGCATATAAAGTTTTATAATCAGTTCCACATAGAAACGCAAAACCGAGATTCTACTGTAATAAAATTGCAAAATGTTATTTATTTAATTCTATTGTATCACAGTTATTGCAGTAAACTTCGGATTATTCGTCACCCAATGTTTTGGAACGCCCAATTGGTCCGGTACGCCTCTTGAATCGCATTCGGGTCCAGAAGCAGCCGCCAACAGGTTCTGGACAAAAGGATGCTTTGCATAGTTGCGTGGGAAGTTTGGGGGCTCTTGTAGCATAAACAGTCTACGAAAAAGGTTTATATATATATATATATATATATATATATATATAAAGAAGAAAAGTATGTATGTATGTATATATGTATGTATGTATGTATGATCCAACATCACGGGAGAACAGCTGAACCGAATTTGGTGAAATTTGGTGGGTAGTCTTAAAATAGCCCTACTTAAAATTTAGTTCATGTTTCGAGTTTCTGCGATCAGTGGTTCGCGAGATATTAATGAAAAACAAAACTTTCGTTTGTCTCATCATCACGGGAGAACAGCTGCACTGAATTTAATGAAATTTTGCATATAGCTTTGAAATAGTTCCCCATACATTTAGTCCAAGTTTAGAGTTTCTAAGGCCAGGGGTTGTCGAGATATTAATGCAAAACGAAACTTTTGCCTAGGGGTTCTACTCTTTAACTCCATGATTTCCAACGAAAAAGGTTGGAAATCGTTGGTTTAAAACGCGAAAGTCAATTAAATCTCTGAGTTTTGTAGGAGTTTATTAAACGTATTAGTCACTTTTGAAAATCGCAGGTTTGAAATATGAATTTAAATGGAAACTCTATCACCATTGTTTATTTTTCACAGGCTTATTCAACAAATTTTATTTATTTGAATAATAAATAAATAACTATAAAAAATAGCTATCTATCTACATATATAAAGAAGAAAGATATGTATGTATGATCCAATGGATCTGATTGGCTAAAGAGTGGCCAATCAGATCCATTTTTTTTTTCTTAATGCAATAAATTTACTTTTTTGACAGTAAAAGAACAATGTATAAGATTCACGACCCTATAAGTTCCGGTGTAATTTTTATCAGAGTTTTGCATCGCAAATCCCGAGCAACGACGGGTAATCGCTGCTAGTAACATATAAAATGGAACAACATAATACATATCAATAACTTATAAAATATGGTGTAATAGGAATCGCGCATTTGATGCATTGGGGCCCGAAAAATTCTGTCGGCAGCACTGTTTGGGGTCGTTCGGCTGTACTGTGGTACATTCACTGCAATGGACTAGATGTTTTATGCAGATTTATGTTCATTGAAGTTTACCTTACATTACATTTTTGTATTCAATGTAACAATTTCAAATTTTTAATAAATACACTTTAGGGAGATAGAGATCTGCAAACCCTCCAAACATAAGTCACTATTCTCTCAATAAAAGAAAAAACAAATTACCTTATAATCTTTAAATTAATTTAAATGGTTTTTTATGTATTGGACAGTGCAATTCAGTCTTTTCAGAGCTTTAGAAAAATATCACATTTATTGTCCATTATTTTGTTTTAAATTAATTTTTCCCATTTTTTACCCCATTTTAGTTTAACATGGTAACTTTATTGTCCAGTATTTTGTCTTAAATTTAATTTTTCCCATTTTTTACCCCATTTTAGTTTGACATGGTATCTTTATTGTCCAGTATTTTGGCATAAATTAATTTTTTTACCATTTTTTACCTCATTTTAGCTTGATTTGGTATCTTTATTGTCCAGTATTTTGTCTTAAATTGAATTTTCCTAGTGTTTACACCATTTAAGTTTGACATCGGATATGATAATTCAGCAAATTTGGTAATCAGGCCCTTCTAAAGTTCGATCGTGCCGGATTATCGGAAGTTTACTGTATATTTTATTTTATTTGTAAGACTTGCTAAAATATATAATTCTGCGTCACTGATTACTAGCTATTTCGAAATGAGAGACTGTCATAAAATCAAATCCGGTGATGCTTCATGCAATAGGGGTATCATTTCACATATTGTAACGTCTCCTGGTGAGAATTTTCATTATGAATAATTAAAATTATTAGATTTTTTATAAACTGAACAAAAACAACTCAAATAATCACTGCTGGGTTCATAAAAAGTTAAACTTAACAGTGCATTATTTTTTTATTTCCCACTTGAGAGACTGAATACAGAAAACTCACCAAAAAGACATAAAATAAACTATGAGTCTCATTTCCCACCAAATTTAAATCCATTTATTCAAATGAAACGCCAAAGAGAGCTTATTTAGTTAATTTCTTTTTAAATATTTTTTTTCAGTTTGATTTGAGTTCTTTGTAAATTTTATTCATCGTTGATTGTTCACTCACTACACACTTAAAAAATATAAAAATATAATTAATTTAAGAGATAGATACTGCTTTAGTATTTGATTCAACTCGCTCTCTCACCTTTTGGTATGCAGATTTTTTTCAGAAATTTTTTTAGAGAAGGTATTTTAATTTAAATGCGTCATTTAAGACATCTTTAAATTTTTAGCGATTTTTTTTTGTGATAATTAATTGTACTTATGTAGAATTACCGTAATAAATAGCGCATTAAGTCCATAATGAAAGTATGAATTTTATTCAACATTGATATTTAGATAAAAATATTCCATATTTAAAGTAATTAATAATGGTAACAATGCCCTAGCCTTTCAAATACCTTTACCTTTCTCACCTTTTAATTGTCGCCCATTGAATGTATTTACATTCTTTTCAACACAAATTAATGAAATCAGTTCCATAGGCGTACAATAATTCCTTAAGTTTTAGTTCCGTAGATAGATAGACATATTGTTAAAAGCAAATTACAGTTGGCCCTACTTAATCAGGTATTCTATGCACATAAGCATACCCCGCTTATGTGCATAGAATATTGCGTAATAAAACGAAACCCATAGGGTTAATTTTAAACATACCCGTTTTATAGCATAGCAATCCCGGGTTAATTTCATAAAAGCTGGGACACCAAACACTTGAATTTCAGTTTCAGTCTTGGGAGGAAAAGCGATAAATCGCCAAACATGACGATCGTCGGTTTCCCCTGTGTAGTTCAACAGGTATATCCATCATAAATGAGTAGTAATGTATTATGTATATATAAAAATAAATCACTACTATTTTTTATGTAAATTGTTATAATTATTTCATATTCATTATCTTTATAGTATATAATCGAGATGGGTATTAATACTATTTATCTGTGTATCCGCTTAATCGCATACAATAGAGTGGAACTAAGTGTATACAATTAAGCTGGGCCAACAGTATTTCCTCTACGAGCTTCTACAGAATCTCTGAGTTTTACGCGTAATCATGTAACATAGAAATACATCTAATATGATGACAAAATAGGTTTGATATGTATGGATAACAATTTCTGCAGCCAATAAACAGTCGATTTGTAGTGCAATGAATCATAGTATTATACGACTAATGTACCAGACTCAGAGTCTGCGGTCTTAATGCGAGAAACAAAGACCAAATATTAAACATGTTTATTTTTATACAACTTACGGTGTTTTATAAAAAACAGGCAGGAATGGGAGAAGAATCTCTTGAGGAAGTTATACAGTCAAAAGTACCAAATCAGACTTAAGCAATATAGACAGAAAACTTGCTCAATCAATCCAATATCTGGAGAGTCAAAAAAAGTTAATATATAGGCGAAGTGTCTATGACACTCTTTGCCGGACAGCGAGAATGTGGCCCCTAGCGAAGTATCCAAAAACATACTCAGAAGACGTACAATCACAAAGTTATTCTCAGATGCACTTATCTCTACCTGCACGTCGCTCTGACCTCAATTGTGGTTTTGAGAAAAATGGGACTAACTGGTCTCGTACGGGACTAATTGGTCCCTATTTCTCAGCAATTCCAATGTTGTGTTAAATTTCAGTGTAAAAATATAGTGAGTGATACTCTTTAGATTGATTTGACTCGTTATATATTGATGTAAAATGTCACTCCTTTTGTATGTTTTTGAATGAGGAGACGTTTAAGTATGTTATGTGTGACAGTTGTAGGTTTCGATATTTTGGAGTTCTTTTAAATATTTTGATTTTATTTTTAAATTATACAATTTTGATAGATTAATAGAAATCAGTTCATGTCATCCGAATCAGATCATAAAACGACGAAGTTGTTGATGAAACGTTTGGATGTAATGTTTGTAGTGACTCCATCGAGCGGACAGCGCAAGCGATAACCGCAGACTGACGTGTAGCACAAAGTCTGAACCATAAAGAAGCCGATCTAAAACTATTTTTTCTACACTTTTCTAACAGAATTGCTTTATACAGTTTAAAGGGTGTATATTATCAGAAAAAAAAGTATTCATTGGGTTCTGTATTAAGTTCGGCAGATACTTTTTATTTGTAGCACGTTAACAACCTAACTGAACACGATGAGCTTATATGCCATATCCTCTGTAAAAATATCAAGGAAAATTAAGTAACTTGTTAAGATTTCAACCAATCGACAAAATTCGAGAAGTTTCTAAAGCATGCCAAAATTTACCGTTGGCGATATTTCGCTAAATTTGTCGCCAATGTAATCAAATTTTCTGTCAATTTTAAGTAACTTTTAAATTGCAATAATGGTTTCCTGTTACGTATACGTAATTGGATGTGACTTACACAAGTCCATTACACACTTCAGTTTCACCCAAGTCACAATTATTTCAACATGTACTCAACCCCGCCCGTTTAAATGTTGCACATCCAAAATATACTTAGAAGACTTACTGTCGTGGATTTATTCTCAGATGGAATTATGCGTTAAACTCTGACCCCATTTGCACTTTTTTATCCCACATGTTATTTTGACCTCAGTGGAATGAATTGGTTTCACATGGAATTAATTAGTTTCCCATTTCTCTCAAATTTTGTGTTAAGACTCAGTTTTAAGAAAATTCGCCGAACTGAACCGTAGATAAATGAATGATACTAAGCATACAGCATTATTATACACTACACATATTTGTCCATAAAAGTTTTAAACTATTTCTAATTATATGTTCTACATAAACTGATAACCATTTTCTGATTCTCAATACATTTGAAACATTTATAATCCAGCCTCGATGTGCATTTCTTGCTAAAGATTTGCTACAATTTTCGAATGAACATTTTAGCTAACGACATTACATTTTTAGGACCTCTAAAATCAGTGTTCTTGCCACTTCCTTTTATTGTGTGAAAGTGAATTTAAGATGAATGAACATAATTTTTCAGTGAGTCCTATAAACTGTGTCAATATTTTCACGCCCAATTTAGCGTATTAGAGAATTATGTTTTAATATAAGATCTTTGAATAAGAATAATTTGCCTATTGGAACTTCCTTCCTAGAAGGTATATAAAGTTATTATTTTTGCATTTTTCCTAAAACGTATCACACGATCAAAAACGTAGTAGTCTGGATGTGTTATTTGAAGCATTTTTATTCTCCCTGCAATACATGGTAATGTATAAGGAAAGTATTGGAATCATATCGAAAATCGCAACTCGAGTTTTGGACGGATCTACACGTTTCGAGACCTCTATAATACGAAAAAGCCATTTTTAGCGTGACGTCTGTATGTTGTTGTTGAGACCCAGACCGTCCGACCTACCAGAAAGGTGTAAGGTAACTGTTTGGACGGCCGGGAAGTGCCACCCAATTTAGACCGGAACCCAGTGGGGGAGGCATCCACAGGGACCGTACCCTCCTTCCCCTACCACCAACCTCTCGGAAGGACTTACGGACCCACATGTTTAACGTGATCGTACTCCGCATGAACACGGCGGCAGTTCTGGCAGCGGCGAGAATCGCGCGCTAACCACTGGGCTGCCGCGCCCGAAAAGAGCCAACAACACGCGGTGTTCCCAGGTGGTCACTCACCCAAGTACTAACCGCGCCCGATGCTGCCTGACTTCGGTGATCTAACGAGAACCGGTGTTTTCAGCACGGTACGGTCGTTGGCCTCTGACGTCTGTATGCGTGTCTGTCTGTGTGTGTGTGTCTGCGTGTGTGTCTGTCTGTCTGTGTGTCTGTGCAATGTATCTATCCACTCTAAATAAAAAACTAATGGACCGAATTTCATAAAATTTGGTAGGTAAGACTCTTGGGTGTGACCCTGGCGCTGATTAGCTTTTGACACAATTCGGAAAAAAGAACCCACCCTCTTTTGCGAAATGGCCAGCAAAAATCTCATGTATTCACTCTAGCTATAATACAAATTGAACAAATTTTACAAAATTTGGTAGATAAGTTATTTGTGGGATACTCTGGTGCTGATTAGAATTTGGTACGATTCGGAAAAGAAAAAACTGCCTTTTTTACGAAATGACCCGTAGAAATTTCATGTATCCACTCTAGCTGAAATACTAATTGACCAAATTTCACAAAATTTGGTAGATAAGTTACTTGTGGGATACTCTGGTGTTGGTTAGATATTGGTACGATTCGGAAAAGAACAACTTGCCTTTTCTTATGAAACAGTTTGCCCAAATCGCCAAAATCTAAAAAAAGACTAAGTAGTGTATGCTCAAATGTATCAATTTAATTCCTGTTTTATGCGCAATTTTTGAAGAGAAAAATAATATAACACACTTCATTATACTTTAGGTCTAACCGTTCTCAAGATATTTGAGACTTCATGCATATTTGTTACGCCGATTTCGGAAAAATATCCAATTGCCAAATAAATACAAAAATTGAATTAAAAATGCAAATTTAGTATTATTTTGTGCAATTAAACTCAATCTGATGAATTATTAAAGAAATAAAGAAAATATGAATTTGAGTCTGCAGGGAAAGTCATGTGGTGTCCACATCAGATTTTTTAAATTGGAACCATGAGTCTGCGGCCAATCGTTCAAGAGGTATTGAGATCCGTAATAAAATACAACCTCTTATAAGCAACCTGACAAGAAGGGTATGGATTCTTTCTAACAAGACGACAGCTTAATTGATTCATTTAATTAGAATATCCTAATCACGAATGCCACCTTGAAGAAATGTATCTTTATAATAAATTACTTACGAGGCACTACAAAATACTTAACCAGACAATCTATGAGGGATACTACGTTCCCATTTATCTTGTTTTCTATAAGCTTGTTTGTCGGATATAATCTTATTTTCACCGTAGCATTTATTTTTAGTATACATTTATTTTGTTTAAAAGAGTATTGTGTGTATTATAATATATCTCTCAACGCCTGCTCAAAATTTATTTATAGATTCAATCACGTTGGCACTGATACTGGTTAGACTTTGGCGTGCATTGTAAAAAAAAAGTGATCATGTTAAAAAAAGGAAACAAAATATTCAAAAATAAAATAATAAAAGAAAATCCGTTATATAGCATTAAGTAATTACCTCTCTTACACGTGATTTCCCACACATGTAAGAGAGGTAATTAGACATGGGAGTGTATTGGAAAATGAAAGTGATCATGTTAAAAAAAGAAAACAAAATATTCAAAAACAAAATGTTCAAAAGCCGTTATATAGCATTAAGTAATTACCTCTCTTACATGATTTCCCATAAGACAAATTAAACCCTTCCAGAATCGATCGTTCTTAAGAAGTTCTTGTTCTTTTTTTTTTTCGAAGATTTGGAGAAATAACTGTATGTGACGAAATTCATTAGAGATTCATTTAAAAATAATGCCAATAATTTTTATATCAAACTGAAAGTTAGCGTTATTGCACATCCAGAAGATTTATATATAATATTTAGATTTAAGTAGGATAAATGATTTAAATGAACTTAAAATTATTAGTAATCTGTGGAAAAGACGAGGGGAATCATGTCTGTTACATAATTTCAAATCCCATTACTTAATAATTAAATATTTTAACATACTTTATATACTTAACCAACTTTATTATATACTTTATATATTCTTTATATTTCTTAATTAACACTTAATCAACCTAAAAAGAATAATTAAAGGTAATAGCACTTCAGGGCTGTTCAGCTTAATTGATTCCTTTAATTAGATTTCCTTAATCAGCAATGGCGCCTCAAAGAAATGTGTCTTCGCGCAGGGAAACTTTCCACATAAAAAGTTCCTGTAAGAAACAATCGATGTGAGAAATCGCGTTTTCACTTTTTCTTACTTTGGAATATCTTATTTGTTAAAAACTTTAAATTTCTACTTTCATATATTTTCCTTTATTTATCGATTATATTTATTTTCTGTATTTAGATATAATCATTATTCAATAAGTGTGTTTTTTATAAATGGATTTAATTAAATGTGAAATAACTGTAGTGTTTTTGTTTCAAGAGCTCATTGAAATTCGGAATTTTTGAATAAATCGTTTCAGTAGCAAAATAGATGAGATTGGTAAATACAAAAATAATGTAGGTTTCGAATGAGTTTTTTCAGTTCATTCAAAAAATAAATTAAAATTCTTACTGAGATCATTTTGAGATTATAAATAATTACTCTTTTAAACATTTTCAGCAGAAATCATTTATTGCTTCTAATGTTATTCGAATAGTGTGCTTGGATGAAAAATAATTTGATCGCCTAAAATATAAAGGTATATAATTATTACTTAGAGATAATTATTGTTTAAAGATATATATTATAGGAATACGTGAATATTGTATTATAGGAATTGTATTATGCTCTGCTTGTGAATAAACGTGTTAGTTATCCAGAAATGTGGACTCATTCTTGTATCGTGAGCGCACACCTACGATTCCAGAGGTTACGTCGCAACAATATAATTTATATTCTCGCTTTACAAACACAGTATTCGCTTTACAATTATTTTTAATCTTAATTATTTACTAAAATTAATATTTAAAATCGTTAAAATAGCTATTTAAATATTCATTAACAATTTACAATTCGTATTTAACAATTTTTCGAACAATACTTTCTGTCATCATACAAATAATATATTTAATCTACTCAAAAAATAAGTAAAAATAATTCTTTTCAGGAAATGGTTGGTGAAAACCCACCTTATATTACTTTTATAAGCCTCTTACAGTATTTAAAATATTTTTTCCACGTCAAAAAATAATCTTAAAAACGATCCAACTAGCGCCACTGTTATAGATTACCTTATTCCTCCCGAGGATAGAAAATACATATTTACGGCTGCCATAAATTGCATTTTATTCGTAACGTGCATGTGGAAAAGACAAATAATTTCCTGGATATTATTGTTCATAAATACCCGTCATCGTTGTTTTTGAGTAGATAATAAGCTGTTATGTTTGCGTGTTAATATTAACACTTAAATTCATGTGTTTTAAAAATAATTTCAGTTAAGTTTTTTGAAAATAATTTCAATCAAAAATTTTATAAACACGCTTAACATTGAAACAGTTTTCTCTGAAAACAGGTGCTAAATTTTTGCAGGTGAATTTCAAGTGTGGTTAAAATCTGCTCTGCCATGCATAATAGAAATGTAAAAATTAGTATGAGAATTTAAAAAAAAAATTAGGATGAGACAAGAAATCCAATTAGTTAAAAAAAATTCAATTGTGTACTAATTTTATAACTTTCCATAGGAAAAAAATCAAGGTATATAGTAAGAAGAATATAATACAGGAGAAAACACTGCTACATTAAATAAGGTTCAAATCTGCTTCACTGTGTCTAACACAAATGCAAAACTTGTTATAAAGGTTAAGAGAGACAAGTATAAAAGGAAAGGCATGAAGAAAAAGAAATTGCACTCCTTTACTAATCAAATAATTTTTGATGTTATAAATAACACACCCTAAATATAACGCAAACTGGTATTGATGATAAGACCCCCTATTCGATAATGTCCCCTGTTCGATAAGCCCCCTTGCCTGATAAGACCCTCTGAATCAATTGTTGGTCGTAGAAGTAAAGTGAAACACGGAAAATAATCAACAAATACAGGAGAATTTAGCTATGATATTTGCATCCCCCGAAACAGATAATTCCATAAAAATGTAAAATTATTTTTTTAATACAGTATTTTCAAACGGAATCAGGGTGTTTTATTCTTCAGAACTGCCTGTGAAGAAAATTTTGTATAGGGAGAACAGAAATCTGTATACTGTTTTAGGAGAAATTTTAATAGAATATTTTAAATAACAATGCCATATAGGTCAATACGGTAGGAACTTTACATTATATATTCCGTACGAAGAATGAGTATACTACTAGTTAAAAATAAAAATCCTACATATATTTTGATTTTAAATGTTGTCAATTTCGCGTTATTTATGTTAATTTAGTGCCATTTACATCAATTTGGCAGCATTTTCATCGATTTGGTGTCATTTTAGTCATAGTGGTGATATTTCAAAAATCACAAAATTTCGTCCCTAAGAGCATCAGTTTTTGCCAAAATTTTGCCAAGCGATCTGGCCATAGCGACTGCTTAATGAGAGTATTAATTTTATTATTTTAATTGATTACGTAATCATCTGTTTTTATTCATTCTCTTCTACTACCAAAGTTCATTTGCGCTCAGAATCTATAAAATATTCAACATCTATAACATCTATAAAAACATCTATAAAAACATCTATAGACTGTTAGCTGTATAAAAAAATACTATAATGTCCAGGAGCCATCGATCTACATGTCTGTCATTCTGGATGACAGGCCGCCATTCTGTCACCTGTTGGAGATAAGTGGGCAATGTAAATTGCAAAAATGTTGAAAGTAGGGTAGGAAATAAGACTACGTTAATAAAATAGCCTTCCCATTCATTTTTCTAAAAGTTACACTCTTTAAATTTTTTATGACCCCCTTAGACAAATTTGGTCAATCAGAAAATCCCCATTAAAAAACCCCACATATCTGTATCATTAAAATTGAACGAGTTATATGTAATTGAAAATTGGACAATGTGAATGGGGACCCTATATTAAATTAGAAATGTAAATTTGTGACATATCACAAAAAAGATAAAACTGGATGATAATACATAGGAGACATTTTTGGAAATTCAGCGTATGCTCACGATGCAATCACGGATTCTTAAGTACTTCTCACATTGAGACATAGTAGTGAGTACCACTGCTTTATGTGATCTCTGTCTGTGGAATGCTTTATTTAAATACATTTGTGATAAAACATTTTGACACATATTAACGTATTTTTTATCTAAACAATTTCCATCGTCAATTTGTTTATGAACCCTATTTTCACTAATGAAACAGCCTTTCACATGGTTCGAAAAAGTGGCATAAGTCAGATTTTTTTCCTTTATCATAATTCAGTTGATTTCAAAGATACAGATATGCGGTTTTTTAATGAGCTTGTGGCATTAAAAAATAAAAAAATTCAGATTGACCCAATTTGTCTAAGGGGATCGTATAAAAATTTAAAAAGTATAACTTTTTGAAAAATAATGGGAGGGAACTGAATGAAAAATAATGGGATTGAAAAATAATGGATTCATTAATGTAGTCTTATTTCCTACCGTACTTTCAATATTTTTGCAAGTTACATTGCCCACTTACCTCCAACAGGTAAAAAATTAAAGCGTGTTTCGGTCTTTTTGGGACACCCTGTAGAATATACTGAAGAAGAAAATTCTGATACTCCCATTTCACAAAAGGCATCAGTACTTTCTAAAACCCGAATTCAATTCACGCGACCTCTGCTCCACCCTCTACTCAAATACTAACGCATGTTTACCAAATAAAATCCTCTTCTTCTGCATCACTTTGCTGTTATATACTTCTTTTAGTATTCAATCTACTTTTCCACCCACTACTTTTCAAGTGCAACAGTGAGCCATTTGCTTCAGAAATTATAAAAGGAATGATTAGAATACACGCATAAAGAAAACACTGCGGCGAATCCTTTTTCACAAGACAATTCAGTTCTGTCGAGAGGAGAACACAAATTCAATAAACCCTTCTTCTACTTACCCACTCAAATATTAACACATTCTAAATAAATAAAATATTTTTCTTCGCATTATTTTCCTGTCATACGCTTCTTTCAGAATTCAAAACATTTTTTTCCTTTCCATAATGCGTTTTAAACATGAACCAACCAACGTGGAGCTGATGGTATTGTAAGTGGTTCACATCTCCCCCCCCCCCCCCCGGAGTGGCAAACACGTATTGACGGCTTTCAGAAACTGCATTTTATTCGAAACGTGCCTGCTATACTTTTAAAGGAAAAGGTAAATAATTCCACATTCAGAGAATTGCTTCCCTTTAACAAACAAAACCGAGTTTTGGGACAGATAATGCAATGTGCAGTTTGAAAATATTTTGGTTTTTTTTAGCTGCAATTTTCGAAATTGTTCTAAAACAATATAAATGAATAAATAATTAAACTAATGTACATTATATATATATATATATATATATATATATATATATCAATATTGGAAAGAATTAACATGTTTTGGATATTGTGGAATACTAATAAACTATTTAAAGTATCGATGTGCGTATTTGTGTAAATTTTCTCAAAACATCTCGAATTTCGTAGATTGATTAAAAATTCATCGAGTTACGTATATTGGCTGATCATCGCTCAGTTGGTTGTTGGCGTAGTAAGAGTAAGACAATTGTTGATATGGCAGTGTCTTGAGAAGATAATTTTCCATTTTGTGGATGACTTGAGCATTTAATTGTTGGTTTATTGTATTGTGGCATTGATTTTGTAGCCTTATAAGATAACTAAAGTCATTAAATTCTTCTTGTTTGCACCTATTCTTTAATAAAATGTTTGTTACTCAGAAATTCAGACTCGTCTTTAATGTTGCGAATTCACCCATGATTTGCGTCGTAGTATTATGTTTGTATGTCTGTCAGTGCAATATACACTCTATGACAAAAAAATCGACGCACCAAGGAGTTGTCCGATTGTAATAAAATTCCGTATGAATGACATTTTGAGCCTTTAGTGGCGAGGTCCGTTTCCAACTGTGTTCTGACGACAACCGCAGACGTGTCGGGAGACGTCCAGGGCAGCGTCAGGATCCTACCCTTACTATCGCACGCCACATATGCCCACAACAAGGCGTTATGGTCTAAAGTTCCATCTCCTTTGATAGCCGGACCCCTTTGATAGTCATTTCTGGCACACTGACAGAACAGCGGTACGTTGACAACATTCTACGACCGGTTGTGTTACCGTTCCTTTTGCGTTACCCCGGACTTACTTTTCAACAAGATAATGCCCGGCCGCACACAGCACGCGTTGCTACAAATTGTCTTCAAGCTTTCCCAACACTCCCTTGGCCAGGTAGGTCTCCCGATTTTTCTCCCATAGAGCATATTTGGGACGTTATGGGAAGTCGATTGCAACCATCGCGAAATGTTGGCGATTTAGCCCGACAGATGGAGACAATTTGGCAAGACATTCCGCAGGACACCATCCGTAAATTTTATCTGTCTATGCCACGCCGGGTGATAACTTGCATCCAGACCAGAGGTGGACCAACGCCTTATTGCCTTCCCCCCTTTGTATACGGTCAAACTCTAAATCATTTAATTGTTCTGAAATTTTAATCGTTTCTTTTTCCATATATGTTCTTCAAATCCACCAATTTTTATTACAATCGGACAACTCCTTCTTGGTGCGTCGATTTTTTTTTGTTATAGAGTTTATATACCACCAATAATTTAAAATGTCCATCTGATTTTCATGATAATTTCACCTATTTTCACCCTTATCCTATATGAGTCTGTAGGTGCTGAAGGTGGGCGGATGGGAGGGCATATTTTAAATAACATTATGCGCCCTCTTATATGGTCTTGGATATTACTGCGCTGCTCTTTAGAATAATTTTTTAGGATGATGACAACTTTCTGACGGATATCATATTGTTGAGGACAAGCCAGATACTAAAATTGCAGAGTCCACTTCGACGAATAAGAAAACGCAATTTCGTCCCAGTAGCTCAACGGTAGAGCGTATGCTGGCCAGTTCGGAAATCCAGGGTACGATTCACGTTTCGAGCAGCAAAGCTCTTTACAATCGCGCCCGAACATATCAATCCTGTAGGTTTGTAGAGATATGTCGAAGGTCTGAAAGTGAATCTAGTACGACTAGTATGGTGTCAGTGGACTCTGGAAGATCGAGCGCTGATTTCAAAGAAGATAACGCGCACGCATGTTACTAACTTGAGCAAAAATAGTAATAGCAGTCGGCTAAACTGTGCTAAAAATAGCAGGAGGCTAACCGGAGCTAAATATAGCAGGAGGCTAACCTGAACTAAAAATAGCAGGATAACCTGAGCTAAAAATAGCGGGAGGCTAACTTGAGCTAAAAATAGCAGGAGGCTAACTTCAGCTAAAAATAGTAGGAGGCTAACCTGAGCTAAAAATAGCAGGAGGCTAACTTGAACTAAAAATAGCAGGATAACCTGAGCTAAAAATAGCGGGAGGCTAACTTGAGCTAAAAATAGCAGGAAGCTAACTTGAGCTAAAAATAGCAGGAGACTAACCTGAGCTAAAAATAGCAAGAGGTGATCAGTCAGATTGTCAGTTGCACGCCAATCTGACTTTAGAGGGTGGAGAATGCGAGGGTGGAGAGTCCACTTGGACGATAAGAACTTGCAATTTCATTCCAGTAGCTTAACGGTAGGGCGTCGGCTGGCCAGGTCGGAGATCCAGGGTTCCATTCCCGGTTGGGGCTGCAAGGCTATTTACAAAGAATAGCAAGAAGGGGAAAATTAGACGATTAACATTTTACAAATTAAATCTATAAATCAATCCTCTAAATTATCGTAAATTGTAAATCTGTGTATTATCGGGAAAATAAACATGACACATTATTTTTTT
Organism: Amaurobius ferox; assembly: GCA_951213105.1. Classification (NCBI taxonomy): domain Eukaryota; kingdom Metazoa; phylum Arthropoda; class Arachnida; order Araneae; family Amaurobiidae; genus Amaurobius; species Amaurobius ferox. Next base: position 42,803,234 of record OX578138.1, read on the forward strand.
TTTCAAAATCGACACATATTTCTGCTTCTCCGGCCGTCCAAATGGTTGCTCGAGTCCTTAGGATGAGTCGGACGGCCTGGGTCTTCAACATATTTCTGCTTCCAGACTAGTAAATTTATCAAAAGATTTATAGTGTGCAAATACGCATACTGAATACCTCAACTGCCAAAGAGAACGTTTGGTCATGAATACAAAAGCATTATCGAAAAAAAAAATGTTCCGCATGGCTGCAAGTACTTTCATTTTTCTTCCATTTCCAGTTGAACGGTTGAAATTTGAATTTTGAATCGGTATCTGGGCTTATATTTCCGGTCTCTTTTACATTCGCTGAAAGTCGTCGGAAGAATTCCAATGTCCTGCTTTATCCGAACTGGTTCTACGACCATGAGCTGTGAATATCGATGAGATAGAATTTGCAGTACATTATAAAACATTTGTTACCGGAATAGCCCAGTGGTTAAGGCGAGAAGATATTCCGCGGTTGTTCCGATTTCGTTCCTAGACGACGCCCAAAACTATTTCTGTGTCTATTCGGAGTATAGGCATGATTAATATATTGATACGAAATTCCTATTGAGAGGTGAGGGGGTCCGGATATGGATCTTATGAGTGTCACCCCCGCTGAAGACAGGTCTAAATTGCGTGGTATTAGGTGAAAGTCAGACTTCTACCATGGAATATCTGGTAAAAGAAGCTTCAATATCTTTCCTTTTACTATTCACTTCGGTGTTATGGGTTAGTTCTTGCCTAGTTCCAGATAATTGAGATTATTAACAGTTCCTTGAAATTTCTTTAATGATCAAGAAATGTTTGGAAATGTCTGTCGGGTTTTTTTTATGAAATACGATAATTTCCGGGTGAAGAAAACTTTCCATAAGAGAAGCCGCTAATACAGACATTCTACCAATAAGGAATATTTTGCGAGCTGCAAGACCCACCTATGACCAAAAGTTACATTCTTTGGCATTCATATCCATAAGAACTAGGTTTACACTACTGATACTAGTGAACAGCTCTGTAATATGAATACATGCCCATGATGATTCGAAACTTATTTTTAACTCAGGACCAGCAGTGCCACCAGTAGTAGAAGGAAACGCACACACTCGCCTGTGCATAACTTGTGCACACTTTTTTTTTTTTTACAAATGACCAGGCATTTGATTTTTCATCATTCGCCTATAAACCGGCCAGAAACGTGGACCATTTAGCCGTCACATGACGTTGCCCCGGCGCACCAGTGGGGGCGGAACACACTGCTCCCAACGGCACAACATCCATGCCCGCAGGTGGGACTCGAACCTACAACCCGGCAGCCTAACAATCGCTAGGAAACGCTTGTCTTTGACCGTTCGACCACCGGGTCGGCGACTTGTACACACTGTGTTACCTTTATTTTGAAATGAGAATTCGTACGGGAAAATATTAGTTAGAAAAACCAAATTTTTGTAGAAAATTGACACCGTTCCTTATTGCAACCAATCAGTAAAGGATGCAAGTCGCAAAATATGGCAAAATGCGAAATTTTAAATAAAAAGAACGACATCAACAATTAAATAGCTTTTAGTACGTTAGGAGTAGGGGGACATTTTATGAATATTTTTATTACTTTCCCTGCAATACATGGTAATGTATAAGGAAAGTATTGGAATCATGTCGAAAATCCCAACTCGAGTTTTCGACGGATCTACACGTTTCGAGACCTCTAGAATACGAGAAAACTATTTTTAGCGTGACGTCTGTGTGTGTGTCTGTCTGTGTGTTTGTCTGTGTGTCTGTCTGTGCAGATTTTGTATCCACTCTAACTGAAAAACTAATTGAACGAATTTCATAAAATTTGATAGGTATGTCACTTGTGGGCGAATCTGGTGCTGATTAGTTTTGGGTACGATTCAAGATAAAAGATCCACTCTAGCTAAAAATCTAATGGACCCAATCTCACAAAATTTGGCAGATAAGTAGCTTGTAGGATACCCTGGTGCTGATTAGATTTTGGTACAATTCGGAAAAAAACCAACCTGCCTTTTTTTGCAAAATGGGCCGCAAAAATCGCCAAAATTTAAAATAATGAACTACGTATGCTCAAATATATCCATTAAATGCTTGTTTAATACGTAATTTTTAACCAAGAAAAGAATAAGACCAACCCCATTACACTAGGACTAGCCATTCTCGAGATATTTTAGTTTTTTCTTATTTTCTCTACGCCATCTTTGAAAATAAGTCCAGTTATCAAATGAGAACGAAAATTGAATTAAAAGTGAATTAAATTTAATTAAAATGAAGAGAACATGAATATAAGTCTGTAGGGAAAGTCATGTGCTGCCCACATCAGATTGTTTTCTCTTTACATATACAATACATATAATTTAAATTTACTGTGGGATTAATGTCCTCTCCAATTACTGATTCAGACACAAAAATGAGTCAAGCATTTCTCGCACTAACACTATTTATCTAAGCGAAAATAGTCCTATGAATGATTTTTTAAAGTTTGTGGCTTTATTTGCATTTGTTATGCTATCTATAACCCACCCTTACATTTTATTCACCCTTTTCACGAAAAAATCTTCCTGCAGATATTTTCTATTATGCTGTTTTTTTATGCTCATTTGACAAGCACGTATTCATAAATTCCAAATGGAACATTTTCTACTCTTCCAGGATTACCTGTGAATTTTTAAAATATTCAATGTATCTGGATGTCTCTCATCCATAGAATACATTGACTGTAATTCTATTAAGATGCCACGTTCGTACTTAGAATTTATGTAATGCAGGTGGAATATCGTGTAAAATGTATGGAAAGGACTTGTGTAAACCTAACAAATATCCACAATTGTGAGTTATCAATTATAAGTAATACAAGAATGATCAATCATGCATAAAACATTGATTATAAAACACTTTCCAACTGAAATTCAATGTTATTTAAACATCTCAAATCTGTTACATTCGGCAATGGTATTTTTTAAATTATCAAAGTACTACAGTATTTTATTGTATTTGAACATTTCGAACTTAATCGTGAAAGACAATCCTAGTTACAAAAAAGTGAACTTTATTCAGATTACCTCTTTGAAGTATAAATCGTCTGTCTTTCTATGCAGAATCAATAAATATTTCATTCATATCACTAATATTCCAAACTTCAGAGCTGAATGATTTTATGTGAAAAAATTCAGCAGCTTTTATACTACTCACCTTACAATCGCTTGAATTTTTTTTTCAAGTATCTTAGGATCTATGGAAACTATTTTTGCAATTACTAAGTATTACGCCGCTTGAAATACGTCGAGGTAATCGTAAAAATAAAGAATTGGTAGGTTATCCAGATCGAAAGTTTTACCTCAATCTGAAATATGAAGAAAAATCTGATGTGGGCAACACATGACTTTCCTTATATAATATAATGAATTTACTACTTTTACATTAAAAAGATAGGTTGTTCTTATAGTAGATACTAATATTCTTTCCAAGATATTGAATTTTCGGCAATTAGTCGTCTTTTTCATTGATTTAGCGTAATTTTTATCCATTTGGCGAGATTTTCGTTAATTTGGCTACATTGAAAAAATTCGCCAAGTTGACGACATTTCGCCAAATTCGTCGCCAAAATTTCGTCAACTGTTATGGACGAAGAAATAAGTTATTCTTACAGCAGATAAATGACTATTGGCGTACAAATACAAAAGTATTACACAAAGTATCATTTTTCATGAATGGAACGAGCTAGATCCACGAGAATGATGTCATCTAATTTATTGCAAGGTATTACATATGAAAAGTGAACATGTTTCTCAATAGGAAATATTTTTTATTTTATTTTATATGACTTTTGGAAAATTTTTTTGAAAAATGTTTAATATCTCGAGAACGGTTCATGTTAGCGTTCCAAAATTTATGTCAATCGTTTTCTAATAAAAAATTGCATAAGAAATGTCTATTTTCGTAACTTTATTGGTGGTTTTGATTTTTTGACGATTTTTTCAAAATTTCATTCGTAAATTTAGGGGGGGTTCTGTACATTCGATTGCATTAAAAAACAACAGGCTTTCAGTGTTTACGGGTTGTGAGTTTTGTACCAAATTTGGTTCGAATCGGTCCATTCGTTCATAAGTTATCGTCTCCACAGGCTCACTGACACACACACACACACACACACACACACACACACACACACACAGACATCACTTCAAAAATGTTTGATTCATGATCAGGGATGCTTGAAACGTGCTCTCCCGTCGAAAACTCGAATTCGGATTTTCGACCCCGTCACAATACTTTCCTTATACATTATGTATATAAGGAAAGTAATAATTTTGGGATCAATTTCAGTGTATATGATAATATCATAGCCCTTAATTCAATGGATATATATGTAGCTGATCTGTGGTTCAAACTCAGGTTGCTGTATGTAATTGCTCGCAGTGTCGCGTGAGCTCAAGAAAGGAACGTAGGCAGGTAAATACGTTGAAGCATTTATTAAGATCAGAAAATGCAGCCGATGGAATTAGATAGATATAGAGATGAACTGAAATTTAAATTTTCGCGTTTTTTTACTTTCTTTATATACAATAATGTATAAGGAAAGTATTGTGACGGGGTCGAAAATTTGAATTCGAGTTTTCGACGGGAGAGCATGTTTCAAGCATCCCTGTTCACGAATTGAACATTTTTGAAGTGATGTCTGTGTGTGTGTGTGTGTGTGTGTGTCAGTGAGTCTTTGGAGGCTATAACTGACGAACGAAGGGACCGATTCGAACGAAATATAGTACAAAAATTGCAATCCTTAAACACTGGAAGCCTATTGTTTTTATGCGCAATCGAATATTCAGAACCCTCCTAAATTTTCGAGTGAAATTTTGAAAAAATCGTCAAAAAATCAAAACCTCTACTAAAGTTACGCAAATAGACATTTCTTATGAAATTTCTCATTAGAAAACGATTGACATAAATTTCAGAACGCTAACATGAACCGTTCTCGAGATATTGCACATTTAAGAAAAAAAGTATCAAAAAGTCATATAAAATTAAAAAAAAATATTTTCTATTGAGAAACATGTTCACTTTTCATATATAATACCATGCGATAAATTGGGTGACATCATTCTCTTGGATCTAGCTCGTTTCATTCATGAAAAAAGATACTTTGAGTAATATTTTTGTATTTAAACGCCAATAGTCATTTATCTGCTGTAAGAATAAGTTATTTCTCCGTCCATAACGCTTGGCCAGATTTTGGCGACGAATTTGGTGGAATATCGCCAACTTGGCCACTTTTTAAATATAGCTAAATTAACGAGAAACTCGCCAAATGGATAAAAATGATTCTAAATCAATGAAAATGACGACTCATTGACGAAAATTCAATATCTTGGAAAGAATGTGAATATCTACTATAAAAATTATCTATTTTTCTTACTGTAAAAGTAGTAAATTCATTGCATTATATAAGAAAAGTCATGTGCTGCCCACATCAGATTTTTTAGATATGTGAAAGATATTCCAATGATACAGAAAGAAACAATGAGCAGATGAAGTATGGCAGATGATAATGATAGCCCAGAAGATTACGGTTTGTTTAAGAGTGCACTATTATGATATGGTTACAAGTATTCTAGACGAATGAAATTGATGAAAGAACGACCACATGCGGTTGGTTACCAAAGCAACTGACGTCATAATCTTTAAAATTATTAGAATACGTCACTTTGAATCTATTGCTGCAGTCAGGTAGTTAATGAAAGCAAATTTAACCAGAATTTCAATTTATTGCTAATGACTGATGTTAGTTACGTGGAATAAATTGCAATTTTGGTGCATCTCAGTGTCATTAACGCACTTAAGATAATAGGGAAAGTAAATTAAATATGTTGGTAACTAGTTTTTTTAAAAAAATTGATGATAAATTAAGATCGTTCTGAGTTCTTTGTAGAATGCATATTAAATATATTCAATGCATTCAAATAATTAAAATGCAAATAATTAAATTCAAGTAATTTTAACTTACCCTCTGCCTCTTTCTACTTTATTGAAAAAAAAATGTATTTCCTTAGAAATCCTTCTACAACTCTTTTTATGGGTTGAATATACGTTAGTTACGTGGAATAAATTGCAATTTTGGTGCATCTCAGTCTCATTAACGCACTTAAGATAATAGAGAAAGTAATTGAAATATGTTGGAAACTATAGTTTTTTTTTTAAATTGTTGATAAATTAAGATCGTGCTGAGTTCTTTGTAGAATGCATATATTAAATATATGCAATGCATTCAAATAATTAAAATGCAGATTAAATTCAAGTAATTTTAACTTACCTTCTGCCTCTTCCTACTTTATTGAAAAAAAATGTATTTCCTTAGAAATCCTTCTACAGCTCTTTTTATGGGTTGAATATACTGAGATATTACGAAAATCCTACTTTATGGCAACAACGGTGGAGGCCTATATTTTTAGCTATATAACCTGTTCAATGCGCTCAGGGCATAAATAAGCGCGAGTCAGAAATTTAAATGATCCAATTTCCAGGAATAGATATGATTCAGATACTTTTAAACATGAAAAAGTTCAAAATATAAACTATTGAAAATATTTTTATATATTCATAATCTGGACTCTATTTTCGACAAAACAAGAAACATTATTTACACTTTTATCTATAAGGTTCAGGGGTATACGCTTACGAAGTGTTTACATTTTTCGTAACGCTCCGCTTTCCGCTACAGAAACCTTAAACATAGACGTTATTCACATCAAAATACCGTTGAAGAAAACATATTTATAAGTCTACTTATTGGATAGTGTCTATGTAATTATTTGTCTTTTAACAGATTCTAAAATAACGGAAGATTTCAGATTATTGAATGTTATGAGAATGAGAGAGAAAAATCATGAAATAATTTCTTATTGTTATTTTCTTCAAAATTGAAAACGTATTTCGAAAAAAGAAAAAGGGAATGGGAATCCGACAATATGAAAATGTTAGAGATAGAGATTGTGTATATACAAAATGCACGACATTTTAAATTCAAAAAATTATGAAGTAGTCTATATATGATGGCAATTGGTGATATTTCAATTATAGTTAACTGTGAAGCACTTTTATGCTTTTTTGAACACTTATTACACACAGTTATGCAAATTTTCGTAACAACCGGAAGTGATATCTCTAGAATCGGAAGTAAACATTCTTAGTGGACCCTCCTATTCCCTGTAAAATTTGAAGCTAAATCCACATTAGCCATCATCTGAGATCTGTTTATAGCCAATCCTGAGAAATAGATATATCAAGGAAAATGTATTTTTTTAAATCGGAAGTGACATATCTAGAACATAAGAGAAAATCCTTAGTGATACCCCTCCCCCCTCCCCGAATAATCTGATTAGAAATCCATATCAGTCATCTCTAAGCTCTATATCTATAACCAATCTTGAAAAAATTATTTTTCAAGGGAATTTTCTGAATCGTAAATAAATAAAAAAACGGGCTGGAAATCCTCAGTATCCCAACCCCGTCTGATATTTGGTGCTAAATCCATATTAATTATTATCTAAGCTCTATTACTAGCGATCCTGAAATAAATATGTTTGAAGGAAAATCTAAATTTTTAAATAGAAGGTGACATCAACAAGATGGCATTCCTAGGAGGCTCCGGCATTACCAGGGATATATATTTAGTGAATCCTCTACCCCCTCCGAAACTTGATGTTGCATTCATATCAGCCATTGCCTAATCTCTGTCAATAACCAATCTTAAGAAATAGATGCTTTAAGGAAAAGTTTTGAACCAGAAATAGAAAAGTAACTTAAAATAAAATTTCCTAGTGAAGCAATAGACTTCTTCCAAAATAAGACGTTAAATTTCTATCAATTATTATATTGATTCTATTTATAGCCAATCCTGAAAATAGATTTTTCAAAGAAACTGAAATTTTTCGAACCGAAAATTTAAAAAGAACCTGACGTGGAAATACTTAGTAAACCACCTACCTCTTCCAGACATTGACGCTGAATCGATATCAGTCATCATCTTAGCTCTATCTATGATAAATCCTGAGAAATGGATGCTTCAAAAATATTTGTGGTAAAAACAGTCTTGTTGCAAAAATTTTGCCATTAACAATAATAAAAGTTCAAGCATAAATGTTCTCAAATTTTGTACTTCTTAAAAATTTCATTATAAAGGTTTCTAAGTACAAATGCTTTAAATAAGATTAAGACATTACATATTTTCATTACATATTTGAGTTTTTCGGAAGCGAAAAATTATTTTGATATAAGAATCGAAACATGAATCTAAAAAGATGAAAATGATAAAGATTGTGTATATACTAGGTGCACTACCTCTTTAATACAATAACAATAAAACGTCCAATCATACAGGGCTCTCAAGATTTGTACTTCTTAAATATTCCATTATATAGTTTGTAAGTACAAATTGTGCGAATAAGAAATAACTAAATTGGAATTTTCAGAGAAACTAAATATGTTCTATTTTTAATTATTTATACAAGTTCTCCAATAGAATATCTTCGATTTAAAATCAATAATTTGAAGTGATTTAAATGTTAACAACAGCTCTTGATAATATTATCTGGAGGGCTCAGTAACGAATTCATTTCCAATACGTTTGTAAGAGTAATTTGATATAGATCATCACTAGATCATTAATGTCATACGGGCGCTGTGTATACACTGTTAAACTAGATAAAAGAAAATGGTAACAACATTGATTTCGATAACAATTCTCAAAGCCATGGTAAATCGGCCAAATACATTAATCCGTTTATTCTGTTGTCAATTACCTTGTCGCAAACAGCCTTTAGAATTCTGCTGTAGACAATTGAATTATCTGAATCTACATATGGTTATATCAATTATAGCGAGATATATTAACACATTTAACTATATGGAAAATAAATACTATTGTTGACAACAACATATAAAGGTTTAATAATATATGAACCGCTTTCAAAGGGAAATATAAATGTTACTAGCCAGAATACCCGTTGAAAATCAACGGTCTCGCAATAAGCACCCCCTGAATATTGTAATTCTTTTAATAATTCGCTTTTCACATGTATTCGGCAAATCGAATATTTTAGCGCGCAGAACCCCCTAAAGAAGAGAATATTGGAAAATTTAAATTCTTCCAATATTTTCTTCTTCGCACGTCTTCCTTTCGAACTATTTACCAGTACACCAAATTAAAATCTTTATCTTATCCCGAAGCATACTATTTTATCATCTCCCCTTTCGAACGTTTTTATTTGGAGCACATCCATAAATAAACATTTTTGAAAAACATTTGAATGATTGGCCCATATACTAAAATCAAGCCTCTATCACATTTAAAAGGAAGCGTGTCTCATTTATTATGAAAATCAAACATATTGGCGTTCGGCACCCCTCCTCCCCCCAAAGTAGCAAATATTGGAAATCTGAAATTTTCACACCTTCTTCCTTTCAAACTATCTACCAGTACACCAAATTTGATGTCTCTATTCTATTGGGGAGCATGTTTTTCTATTACTTCATATTTTGAACGTTTTTCTGTGTTGCACCCCTTTAAATGATCATTTTTAAAAAACCGTAATAATCTTAGGGTTTTTTTATCAAATGGTTAGACCATATACTAAATTTAAAGCTTCTATCACACTCTAAAGGAAGCGTTTTTCAGTTGTTCGTGAAATCGAACATTTTAGTGTGCAGCACCCCCTACAATTAGCAAATGTTGGAAAACTGAAATTGCACATTTTCTTCCTTTTCAACTATATATCCGTATCTCAATTTTGACGGCTCTAACTAATGGCGAAGCATGTTTTTCTATCATTTCACCTCCTAATGTTTTTCTGTGGAGTACACACCACCCTTAAATATACATTTTTGAAAACCGCCATATTTCTTGGGTTTTCTATCAAAGGATCCACCCATATACCAAATATCAAACCTCTATCACTTTCTAAAAGGGGTGTTTCTTCTTTATTCCGAAAATCGAACATTTTTGGGTACCACACCCCCTAAAGTAGAAAGTATTGAAAAACTGTGCACACTTTCTTCCTTCCAAATTATCTACCCGTACACCAAATTTCAAAACCCTATCTCATCCCGAAGTATGTTTTCTTATCAATTCCCCTTCCGAACGTTTTCCTCTAGAAGCACCCCCTTAAACGAACGTTTTTGAAAATATATATTCGTCTTGGGTGTTTTCGTTAAATGATTAGTCCATGTACCCAATTTCAAGCCTCTAACAAATTTTAAAGGAGCCGTTTCTCATTTATTCGGTAAATCGAACATTTTGGTGTGCGGCACCCCTTAAGTAGAAAATATTGGAAATCTGAAATTGCACACTTTCCTCCTTTCTAACAATTTACCCATACAACAAATTTGAAGTCTCTATGGCAAAGTATGCTTTCCTATCTTTTCACTTTTCGGACGTTTTGGTGTGAACCACCCCCCTCTAGAGAACGTTTTCGAAAAATTCGATTTTTCCAGGGGAGGTTATCGAACGATCGACCCGTGTACCAAATTGCAAGTCTCTATCTATTCGGAAAGTGCCTAAAAAAGGCGTGACAGACAGACAGACAGACGGACGGACGGACGGACGGAAACATGGCAATTAGTTTATACTAGCCGAATACTCGTTGAAAATCAACGGTCTCGCAATAAGCCACTCTTGAATAATGTAATTTTTTTAATAATTTGCGTTTCACATTTATACCACAAATCGAATATTTTGGTGTGCAGAACCCCCTAAAGAAGAAAATATTGGAAAATTTAATTTGCGCATTTCTTCCTTTCGAATTATATACCCGTACACCACATTAAAGTCTATCTCATCCCGAGGCACCCCTATTTTATTATTTCTCCTTTGGAACTTTTTCCTGTGGAGCACACCCACAAATGAACATTTTTGAAAAACTCTGTCTTGGGTTTTTTATCAGATGATTCGCCCATATACCAAATATCAAACCTCTATCACGTTTTAAAAGGAACGTTTCTCCTTCATTCCGAAAATCGAATATTTTGGTGTGCGGCACCCCCTAAAGTAGAAAATATTGGTAAACTGAAATTGTACACTTTCTTCCTTCCAAACTCTCTACCTTTACACCAAATTTGATATATCTATCTCATTCCGAAGCATGGTTTTTTATCAATTCATTTTTCGAACGTTTTACTCTGGAACACCCCCTTAAACGAACATTTTTGAAAAACTATATTCGTCTTGGATGTTTACTTCAAATGATTAGCCCATATATCAAATTTTAAAGGAGCTTTTTCTCATTTTCACGGTAAATCGAACATTTTGGTGTGCGGCACAACCGTAAGTAGAGAATATTGGAAATCTGAAATTGCAGACTTTCTTCCTTTCGAACGATTTACCTACTATACACCAAATTTAAAGTCTCTATCTCATCGTAAAGCATGCATTCCTCTCATTTCACTTTTCGAAAGTTTTGGTGTGCAACACCCCCTTAAATAGAAAATATTGCAAATCTGAAATTGTACGTTTCCTTCCTTTTAAACGATTTACCCATACACCAAATTTGAAGTCTCTATCTCATTGCAAAGCATGCTTTCCTATCATTTCACCTTTCGAACGTTTTTGGTGTGGAGCACCCCCTCCATAGAAAGTTTTCAAAAAATTCGATTTTTCCAGGCGATTTTATCGAACGTCCGAGTCGTGTACCAAATTGCAAGTCTCTATCTATTCGGTAAGTGCCTAAAAAAAGCGTGACAGACAGACGGACACTTGGCAATTAGTATATACTAGCCGAATACCCGTTGAAATCAAGTCTCGCAATAAGCAACCCCTGACTAATGTAAATTTTTTAATAATTCGCATTTCACATTTATACGACCAATCGAATATTTTGGTGTGCAGAACCCCCTAAAGAAGAAAATATTGGGAAACAAAATTCGCGCATTTCTTCCTTTCGAATTATCTACCCGTACACCACATTAAAGTCTATCTCATCCCGAGGCACCCCTATATTATTATTTCTCCTTGGGAACTTTTTTCTGTGAAGCACATCCATAAATGAATATTTTTGAAAAACTCTGTTTGTCTGATGTTTTTTATCAGATGATTGGCCCATGCACCGAATTTGAAGTCTCTATCTCATCGCAAAGCATGTTTTCCCATCATTTCACTTTGTGAACGTTTTGATGTGGAGCAACCCTCTATAGAACGTTTTCGAAAAATTCGATTTTTCCAGGGGGTTTTATCGAACGACCGAGCCGTGTACCAAATTGCGAATCTCTATTTATACGGGAAGTGCCTAAAAAAAGCATGACGGACAGACGGACACTTGGCAATTAGTATATATAGATAGATAGATTCCACAGTATAAATTAGACAGAGTACCAGTTCAAACTACCAGTAAACCGAGCCTCTGTCAAAATATATTTGAATCACGTGATCAAGGAAAATAATTTAGTACACGAAAATTTGGATAAATAAAACCACAAGGAGGAAGTTGAACGATTAGTAGAATGATTCATGATACTTTTTTAATAAGTAAACTAAGATCTACCTGCATGATGTAAATTATTGAGGCTTTGGAATATGCATGAGTAGTAACATCAACTAACTTTAAAAATCAAACATTATCAATTTCAATAGAATATGTCGCATAGTCCACTTCGAGGAGCTTGCAGTTCCGCCCCAGTATAGCTCAACATTAGAACTTCGACTGGTCAGTACAAGATCCGGGGTTCGATTCCCGGTTGAGACAGCAAGGTTCTTTACAATAGCGCCTAGAGAAATCGAGTCTATAGAAAGTTCCTTAGTGACAAAATGTTGAAGGCCTGACAGTGGCCCCCAGTACAACTAGTATGGATTCAGTGGACAATGGTATATTTAGAACCCGATTTCGGGTGGTCAAAAACCACCTTGGAAGCTAATCTGGGGGATTAACATAGCAGCAGGGGGTTAACCCAAGGTACTTTAAACATAACCTGGGTTGACCTACTCTAAAATCAGCAGGTGGTGGTCAGTCAGATTGTCAGCCGTACGTTAATCTGACATTAGAGGATGGAAATGAACGATCAGAGCTTGCAATGTCGTTTCAGTAGCTCAGCGGTAACGTATAAGATGGCCAGTATGAAGATGCGCGTTTCAATTCCCGATTATGGCAAAAGGTTCTTTACAATGTTTTTAAGCTGACTTTAAGACCAGCCCTCTAAAAACCTTTGAAATGTACAGTTTTCTAAAATATTATATATGTATTTCTTCAAAAATGGGACTTCGGTAAATTGATTTCATTTATAGTAACTCGCATAATTTCTTGAGTATATCGATTAATTTGAACTAGGCTGACTATCGCAACCCTGGAGTGATCTTTCTATATGTTTAACAACTTTATTTCATGACCATAGTATGAAACTAAAAAAAAAAATCTGATGTGAGCAACACATGATTTTCCTTATATAATGTAATGAATTAACTAATTTCACAGTAAAAAAAATAGGTTTTTCTTATAGTAGATACTAATATTCTTTCCAAGATATTGAATTTTCGATAATTAGTCGTCATTTTCATTGATTTAGCGTCATTTTTATCCATTTGGCGAGATTTTCATTAATTTGGCAACATTTCAAAAAAGTCGCCAAGTTAGCGACATTTCGCCAAATTCGTCGCCAAAAGCTCGCCAAGCGTTATGCACTAAGAAATAAGTTATTCTTACAGCAGATAAATGACTATTGGCGTTCAAATACAAAAGTATTACTCAGAGTATCTTTTTTCATGAATGGAACGAGCTAGATCCACGAAAATGATGTCACTCAATTTATCGCATGGAATTACATATGAAAAGTGAACATGTTTCTCAATAGGAAATATTTTTCTTTTTATTTTATATGACTTTTTGATAATGTTTTTGAAACATGTATAATATCTCAAGAACGGTTCACGTTAGCGTTCTAAAATTTATGTCAATCGTTTTCAAATGAAAAATTACATACGAAATGTCTATTTACGTAACTTTATTAGCGGTTTTGATTTTTTGACGATTTTTTCAAAATTTCATTCAAAAATTTAGGTGGGTTTTGAACATTCGATTGCGTATAAAAACAATAGGCTTCCAGTGTATACGGATTGTGATTTTTGTACCAAATTTAGTTCGAATCGGTCCATTCGTTCGTCAGTTATCGTCTCCAAAGTCTCACTGACACACACACACACACACACACATACTTTCACACACACACACACGCAGACATCTCTTCAAATATGTTTGATTTGTGATCAGGTATGCTTGAAAAGTGCTCTCACGTCGAAAACTCGAATTCGAATTTTCGACCCCGTCACCATACTTTCCTTATACATTATGTATATAAGGAAAATAATAAAATACAAAATATTAATTAAGTACTGCGCAAGACAGCCTAGTAACTCTCACAATTGATACAAGTTATACCAAACAAATATAAAATTCCGCTTGGCGCAAGATTTTTTTAAATTAATTTTCCTACGTAGACTTAATCTTTTCCTTCGTTATCTAACCTTTTGACATCAACTATCTCAGTACATTATTCGGAATTTAAAATTCGGCCTTCGTCATGACCTAAAACGTGAGTAGTTTAAGCTATGTTCAAAATTTCATTCGAATCGCATGAATTTTACTATATCAAAGAAACTTTTGCACACAATCAGATTCGAGTCGGTGCTAAAGCAGCTATTCTAGAATTTCGTATCGCTTCAATGACAGAAATGGTTCCTGCATTTGGTTGATTCTGCCATTTTCCAATATAAAAAAAATCTGATGTGGGCAACACATGACTTTCCTTATATAATGCAATGAATTTACTACTTTTACAGTTAAAATAAATGTTACTCTTATAGTAGATACTTATATTCTTTCCAAGATATTGGATTTTCTTAAATTAGTCGTCATTTTCATTGATTTAGCTTCATTTTTATCAATTTGGCGAGATTTTTGTTAATTTGGCAACAATTAAAAATTTCGACAAAATCTCGACAAGTGTTATGGACGGAGAAATAAATTATTCTTACAGCAGATAAATGACTATTGGCGTTCAAATACAAAAGTATTACTCAACGTACCTTTTTTCATGAATGGAACGAGCTAGATCCACGAGAATGATGTCACCCAATTTATCGCATGGTATTACATATGAAAAGTGAACATGTTTCTCAATAGGAAATATTTCTTTTTTATTTTAAATAACTTTTTGATAATTTTTTTTGAAAAATGTGCACTATCTCGAGAACGGTTCATGTTAGCGTTCTAAAAGTTATTTCAATCGTTTTCTAATGAAAAATAACATAAGAAATGTCTACTTTATTAGCTGTTTTGATTTTCTGACGATTTTTTCAAAATTTCACTCGAAAATTTTAGGGGGTTCTGAACATTCGATTGTGTATAAAAACAATAGGCTTCCAGCGTTTACGGATTGCGATTTTTGTACCAAATTTCGTTCGAATCGGTCCATTCGTTCGTCAGTTATCGTCTCCACAGCTTCACTGACACACACACACACACACATAATTTCACACACACACATACTTTCACACACACACACACACACCACTTCAAAAATGCTTGATTCGTGGTCAGGGATGTTTGAAACGTGCTCTCCCGTCGAAAACTCGAATTCGAATTTTCGACCCCGTTACAATTCTTTCCTTATACATTATGTATATAAGGAAAGTAATAGCAGTGCAATTATCACTTCATTGCAAGTATATATTAATTGCTAAGTGACTTGAAATAGGTACATTATGGTTACATCTCACACTACATTTACCATTGTTCAGTCAGATGAAATAAAACGACATCATCGTACATTCGGATACCTATTCTCCGTAACACAGTAAACCGCCCAGACACATTAATTCGTTTATCTATTGTTAACTGCTGCATCGCAAACACAGAAAATCCGTTACGTATATATGCACTGCGGGCTAATGAATTATCTGAATCTACATAATGTATTCACTGCAGCGAGAAGCAATCAGATATGAAACAAATAATTTACTCGATAGACTTTGCTTGTTTATTTAAACAATTTGATTTATCCACTTCATAATGTCCTAGAGACATCAAGAATTAATAATTTTATTCGAATTGCATTTTTTTCTGACCAAGAAATTTGTTATTTTAAAGTTTGTTTAAAATCAAATACAAATGCATCAGCAAATACTTTCGGAATAAATGAAAAATGAAAATAATTAAATTATAATGAAAGACATTTTATATGGTGGCAGATGGTGTGGACACACAATTCTTCACATAGCTGTCACGTATTTTTATTTTCTTTTGTATACTTGTTTCATACAGTAATACACAATTTTGGAAAAATCAGATGTGACATCTTTAGAACCGAAAGTAGAAATTCTTAGTGAACTCCGTAACCCTTTCTTGAATTTGATGCTGAATCCATGTCAGTCCTCATCTAAACTCTATTCATAACCAGTCTTGAAAAATAAAATTTTTAAAGCAATTTTTAACCGGATGTGGGAAAATATATGGATGTGGAAATCCTTAGTAAACGACTTTATCACCTACAGAATGTGATGCTAAATCCGTATCAGTTATCATCTAAGCTCTATACTCATACTTGATAAATACATGTATCTCAATTATGATGATAATTCTTCAACTGGAAATGGAATATGAACCAGAGTAAGCACCCTACCCCCTCCGAAATTTGTTGATTTGTCTAATGTATTCATCATCTAATCTCTATTAATAGCATGTCCTGATAAATACTAGAAAGGAAAACTTTTTAGTAAAATGAATTAGAATGGCAAATTTTTTACAGCCAATTATGTATATTCCTGCATCGGTGAACAAGGATGGAGACCCCAATGAAGAAATCCAACAAAGAATTTCCACAGCACAGAATAGTTTTGGAAGTTTGTACGAATAATATACCTTTAAAGATAGAACTTAAAATTTAGGCAGCGATTCTGGACTTTTGTTACATGGAACGAAGTTGTGCAAACTTACAGAAGCCCAAACACAAAAATACAAAATTCAGCAGGTTTCAGAATAAGTGTTTGAAAAATATTATAAAAACGTTCTTGACACATACTATTTTAGTCTGAAAGTTATGTAAAATAATCACACTAAAGCTAATTCGAGAGTCTACTTCAACCACAAGAGCAAGTGCCTGGAATGGCCGGAACAAATCAATCATGTAGGTTAGTGCAATGATGTCGGGGATTTGGAAGTGAAATGGATTCAGATGACTTTGGGATATTGAGCACCGATTTCGAATCGTGAAGCCAACGTCCACGCAGGAATCTAACCTGACAAGGGAAGGCTTTTCAATAGTTCTCTCGGATTGCAGTCTTTTATGTCCTATCTTGTAAAGGACCATGAATAATGATAAAACGCCACGGCTTTCATCTGCTAAGTGATAGGGGGCGCCACAATAACAATCTGAAGTTGTCATGCAAACGTGCTCTACTGACGTGTATTATTTACATTTTAGTGTGAAAATATTATCTTTTTCAGTTATTATTATTACTAAATAATACCTGAAAAAACAACAAAATATACACAGCCGTTAAACTGTTACTTCTTCAATCCTTATAAGGCATTTGTAATACGTATCGAAGACTACATAAAAATTCGAGCTGCATACATTGAAGGGGTCCATATTGACATCGATGAATTTTGAACCAACATCGATGAAGAGGCCAACAGAAAGTTAAATTACAGATTATTTATTTTAAAAATGCTATTAAAAATTCTATCCCTTGTTGACTGACGTTCTTTAGTCGCCTAATCTGGCTTCGTTTTTCACCCTACACTCGATGTATAAATATGTAACTTTCCGTTACATATTTACAGCAATTAGGCATTTAAAATATAACGATAGCGATGGCAGACGATAGCGAAAGTCTCAACGATCGCTTTAGATTTCAACATTGAAAGTTTTAACAATGATTAGACGATTCTTTCACAAATCTGTAACTGACTGCGTGGTTGAACTGAAATTGACAGTCTCTATTGAAATTAGAAAAAATTGTTGTACATAGCAAATTTTCTTGCTGTCACTGTAGGTACCGGTTATTCATACTGACTAGCGTATAATAAATAAAATCCAGGTCTTGGATATTTTAGCAGCGGGCCGTCACATCAAGTGGTCATATTTGAATCCGCAACCGGAAAATGTAGATACTTGACGTGACAAACCCCAATTTTCAGAGATCTTTAGCTTAGACCTAAAATGACTAAAGACTTGATTCTATTTTTTCTGTAATACGCTCACAAAGCTGAAACAAAACAAAAAATTTCAATTCATGCGGTTGTTCCCAGGAAGAAAGAACATTAAGTTGGCAATTTTTACTATTGTCGCTCTAGTCTTTTTTACTTCGGTATTCACGGGCCTACAGCTTTAATTACTGAAACTATTTTAATAAATGATGGGTCATTTTATACAGTCTAGTGTGAGGTACACACATTGATTTTTAAACTTGAAGTATTTTAAAAATTAAAAAGTATGAATCAATGTCACCCGGAGGTAAAGCACAATTTGCAACGCTTGTTATATCATTGTTGCATAATTATTGTAATAAATATTTCTACAAAATGTAAATGAAATCTCACAGAAACACCGCCTTATTATAAAAACTCCCGAGTACAAAAGATCAAATAGAACTTCTTTCTAAAAAAGTGATGAAATCTCAACACTGTTTGCATCAAGTTCCTACACGACCGGAGTTACACTTTTAGCTCTGGGGAACTTTGATGTAGGATACTAACCATTACCATAATCCGACATAGTCATCTTTAATCCTTGTCAATTTATGTTGAGTACGACTAAAAAGAGCTACGTGTGATTTGAAGCAGGATTAGGTTACGTCAACAGAGTACCCTAGACCTAAAAGTGCAGCTTCTATCATGCGGAAAATTAGCTCAAAAGTTTTTGAGATCTATAATGAGAGCGCGATCTTAATATATGTCAGATATCATAATCTGATTGAATACATGCATAATTACTTTCATTTATGCAAGAACACTATTGTAAAAACTCTGCACCAAGTACAAAAAAATAAGCATTTCATCCAGAACAGTTATGAAATATCAAAACAGTTTGCATCAAGTTCCTCAGAACCGGAGCTACACTTTCAGTGCTAGGGAAACTTGCTGTAGGATCTTAACCCTCCACGTAATCACATGTAGCCCTTTTTAATCGTAGTCCATGTTTTAAGTTGAGTAAGATTAAAAAGGTCTAAGTGTGATTTGAAATAGGATTTGGATCCATCAGCTAAGTGCCTCAGAATTTAAAGGACAGCTCCGATCATGAGGAAACTGTTTTCAGATTGTTATCTTTAATGAGAATGCGATCTTAATATATGTTAGATGTCACAATCTGATTGCACAAATACATAATTATTTTCATCTCAAACACATTAACGTCATCAATATCTTTCACACTAAATCATTAATGTCACACAAATACTATTTACATTGTTGTGTAGTCAGATAAACGAGAACAATAATACTTTGATATCGATTCTAGAGACATAAGTCTGCCAAACACATTATATCTTTTAGTCTGTTGTGGACTTATGTATTGAAACTAGAAAAGCGCTAACATTACATTGGCTTTATGCT
The DNA here is from genome assembly GCA_951213105.1 of Amaurobius ferox. Lineage (NCBI taxonomy): Eukaryota > Metazoa > Arthropoda > Arachnida > Araneae > Amaurobiidae > Amaurobius > Amaurobius ferox. Next base: position 42,822,832 of record OX578138.1, read on the forward strand.
GTAGATAAATGAAATGTCTGAATATGCATAAGAGTTTCTAGATGGGGGTTGTGACAAGGAGTATATACTTACTTCGATTCTTACTATTCACTTGTTTATTTTGCTTTTATTGTATATCTTCATAATATATCCGTACCGGAGTTCAAGGATGGGAAGTTTAGAAAGAAAATTCAATCTTTTGCGACCATATAAATTTGTAGGTTTCTATCTTACATTTTTTAAAAATCAAATTTGGATGTACAAATAAGATAATTCAAAATTAATAAATAATACCATTTACCACAGAGTTAAAGAGAGGGAAATAAAACTCATAAAATTGCATACTGTGCAGTAAAATTTACCTCAACTCTGCGCCATCTGAATTATAGTCTCAAATAATTTTGACATTTTCCCAACATGAATATTAAGAACATTTTTCCTGATATTGAGCAGTAATTAACGTATTCTCTACATCTGTAAACAAATTTATTAACTTGGTATCCTTAATTGCCAATGTACGTTTAAGAAACCTGAGTGTAAAATATGGGTTTTATTTTACCCAGGTAATCATGGTGTATATCAGAAATTATTAAGCTAAAGATAGCTAATTAAAAAATTCAATAACGTTTACTTCTGCTTTCATTATAAAAATGCACGGTTTTGTATATCAGAACGTAAACAATTATTTTTATATAATATTATGGTGTTACAAAGGTAATAATAGAACACAGTAATTGGGTGTAAATTCTTGAATTTAAACTACCATACAGAAAATCAATTCGCCCGCTCAAATACGACGGAAAATCACGGAAATTGTACGGAGAGGTGCAATTACCGGGATATTTTTATCTAAAAGAAATAAGTGGAATTTCTGTCTCAAATGCGACAGAAAATGTAAGGAGGGGGACGATTACTGGTAAAACTTTTACGAAAAGGAATAAGGGGATTTCCGTCGATCCCACTTCATATGAATAAGAACAACGGGAAAAGGAAGAGTGGAGGACAATAACTGGTAATTTTTTTTTCTAAAAAAATAAGTAAAATTCCGTCGATATCCCCTCAAATGAAACGGAAAACCTTTGAAAATAGAGAGGGAGACGTTTTCTGTGAATTTTTTTGCTAAAAGAAACAAGTGGAATTACGTTGATCCCCCTTCAAATGCCCCCAAAAAAACGTGGTGTATGTAGAGAGCGTGGTGTAGGTACAGCCTTATTCGGAATTTTCTGCTACAAGAAATATCCCAATAACTTACATTGGGGAATTTTTTTTATCAATAATATTTTTATTCGAAGTGCGAAATACTTTTTTTTTCTGAAGTTTAAGGGGAGTAAGACTATTTCACGGAAGTTTTCAAAATTTTATATTCAGACTAAGTAATATTATTAAATCAACTAAACAAATGACACAACTTAAAACCAGATACAAAGGTCACTTTTATTAAACAATCATCCTACAGACGTACATCAAATACAGCCAAAGCGCTTTCGAGCATTCTCATGTTCATCTTAGATGAACATAAGGATGAACATGAGGATGAATATGATGATTAAAGATGAACATGAGGATGTTCGAAAGCGTTTTGGCTGTATTTGATGTACGACTGTAGGATGATTGTTTAATAAAAGTAACCTTTGGATCTGGTTTTAAGATGTGTCATTTGTTTAGTTGATTTAATGATTTAAAATTTTGACGTGTCGCCACTTCTGGTATAAGTAATATTAATTTATTTATTTTATCTAATGAATTTTCTTATTTATTCGTAATCATAGTTTTGTAGAAATAATAAATACCCAGAAGCAATCAGTCGAAAAAGGATTAACCGTCAATGACTGAGCAATTTTGCCGAGTCAGAGGTGATTGTTCATTGGATATTTATTGCTTGCATCAAACGCTATTTACAACTGGTTAAAATGTTCTCTAAATAATAACATTTCCTATTAATGGAATAATTTTACTTGATATGACTAAGTAAAGAACAAAAAACTATGCTTGAAGAAAGTTTTTAAAATAATGGCTATGCAAAATATACTCCTTGTACTTTAATCCTTTAAGAGAAGCATACAAATAGAAATTAAGTTATCTAATTTTCATAGTTATAATAACAAAATACAAGTAATTTGTATTTCAACACATTTATTATGAAAGTAGTGGTTTTTTCTTAAAGAACCACCGGCTCCCTACAAGTAAAGAATCCACTGCGGAAAACCAACTTTGAATCAATCCAGGCCTTTGGTCAGGCAGATGAGATTTAAACAATTGCTATCACGTTGATGCCAATTCTGAAATAAAATGGGTAAAATATATTAATTGGTTCATTACTTTGATATACGAAGGCTGTATTTACCACCGTTATGTCAGATAACAAAAATCAATAAATTTATTCATTTTGAAACCTATATTTCATGCCACAGCAAATCATCGGAGCACTTTAATACACATTTATCGGTTAGGAAGGAAGGAACGGCACGGAATAATCACTCCAGCGGAAGGTAGTGAGATATGGAACAAATACTCTATGCGATAAACTTCACAAGTTTGTTTGCAGCGCTTCGATTTATTCACTTTATAATGTCTTTGGAGTAATTCAACCAATAGAGATTTTGCAGGATATCACATCTTTATTGGACTAACATTTTAAGGTTAATCTCACAGTTTGCATTTAATCAAATACAAAGGTACAGTATAATTGCACTGTGATATTTTATATCTGTATTAAATATCGATGTGGAAAGTATTTAACATGCAAAGTTTCAATTTGTAAATAACATCAAATGATTTAGCATTGCTTTCCATCTGCCCGATGGATCGATATTAAATTCAAACTCATTACCCTATGAAAAACCTTGTTGCCCCAACCTGGAATCGAAACTTGGATCTCCGAATTAGCCAGTCGGAACGCTCTACCGTTGAATTACTTGGACGAAATTGCAAGCTCTTATCTTTGAAGTGGACTCTGCATTCTCCACCTTCTAATGTCAGATTGGCGTGCAACTGACAATCTGACTGACCACCTTCTGCTATTTTAACTCAGATTAGTTTCTTGATGCTATTTTTATCCTCCAGGTTAGTTTCGTGTGTGGTCCATATCTCCCTAATTGAAATAGGCGCTCCATATCACGGAGTCCACCAAATCCATGCTAATCATACTAGGGCCACTTTCAGACCTCAGATACCTTTGCCCTAACCTACAGGGTTGATTTGTTCGGGCGCCATTGTAAAGAGCTTTGATACCCCTTCCAGGAATCGAACCCTGCATCTCCGAACTGCCTAGCCAACGCTCTACCGTTGAGCTACTGGGACGAAATTGGAAGTTCTTACAGTAGAAATGGACTCTGCAATTTTAGTACCTGGCGGATCCTCAATAATATGATATCACACAGAATTTTGCCATCATCCTAAAGTATTGTTAAATAGCAGCGCAGTAAAACCCAAGGTCATATAAGAAGGTACATATAGTTATTTAAAATATGAACTAGCCAGCCGACGTTCTACCGTTGAGCTACTGGGACGAAATTGCAAGCTGGGACGAATTGCAGCCCTCTTCAATTATTTTGTGAAATCAGAATCAAATTTTAATCATATTCAATTCTAATAACTTTTCTCTTACTAATATATATTTATTTCTGCTTGGAGTATTGAAAATTCTGATTTCTCTCATTAAAATGTATTGTTGGACATCTCGGTTATGAAAGTCATAGTTATTTCAAGCTTTTCCAAACGTATACTAACGATATTTCCTATCTTGTTAACTACGCTTACCAATTACTAAAAACATACACGATCTTCCTATTCCCAAATCTACGCAATGCCGTGGGGGAAAGGGAAGAGAAAAAAAATGTTCCTTAAGGGTATAATATATCATTAGCGTTGACTCTCTTAGCTTCTTGTTCAAGGAAGGTTGTCACTAGGAGTTATTATATTAGAAATAACATCACTAAAGCGAAAATGGGCAAAGATAGTCATATTACTTTAATATTTAAATATTTAAACAGCGTATAAAATTCGTTTAAATTTTTTAAAACCAATTTGATATATTCGTGAGGATTGATTTCTGCGTTACTGTCTGTGTCCAAAAATTTTGCCATAATATTGTTTTTAAGAAAGCATTTCCCTTGAAACATCTATTTCTCAGGATCTGATATAGATGGAGTTCAAATAATAACAGATTTGGATTTGGCAGCACATTGTGAAGGAAAAAAGGATTCACTAAGGATTTCCACTTCTAATTTTTTTTTTCATTTCCGGTACATTTTTTTCTTTTAACTGGAAATATTTAAGATTGGGTGTAGATAGAGCTTAGATGATGACTGATGTGCTTTCAACATCAAATTCTGGAGGAAGTTAGTGTATTACTAAGAATTTCGACTTCCGGTTCTTTTTTAATTTCCAGTTCACTTTCTTTTAAACTGATATGGATTTAGTATCAAATTCTGGAGAAGAAAGGGTGATTCACTAAGAACTTTCGCTTTCGATTTCTTTCAACTTCCAGTTCAAAAACTTTCCTTAAATCATCTATTTCTCAGAATTAGTAATAGATATATTTCAATTATGCAATTATGAATTTAGCATGAAATTCTGGAAAATATTAATGGGTTCACTAAGGATTTTCATTTCCGGTACTAAAAATGCCAATTCCAGTCTCCAAAAATTTGTATTACTGTACAATTATGGAATGAAAAATAGAAATGCCTCATAGTTACGTCAAAAATGCAGTACATACACCATCTGCCATCATATAAAAGCCATTTCATTCCAATTTCATCTTTGACTTTTCATTTATTCTTAAAGTCTTTACTGACATATTTACATTTGATTTAAAAAAAACTGTAACATAAAACCTTCCCTGGACAGGAAATATTCTAATTCCTACAAAATTATCTAGGAACTCTATAGGACATTATAAATTAATTAAATCAAATTAATTTAAATAATCAATCAAATTTTATCGAATAATTTATTTATTATGAAATTAGCAGAAGAGTTAAAACAGAAAAATACTTCAAAAGAGCAGAAAAGTATCCCTCTGGGAATCACCCCAGAAATTTCAGACAAATACAAACATTGCCGAATAATAAAGCAGTGCAAAGACAATAAAACTAACACCGTGTTTGAGAATTTTTTCAAACTTGTATGGGGATTGTGCATAGAGCAAAAACAAACTGTAAACCATAGCGTTTTGTGTGGAGTGCTGGAACGGCAAATATCTCACTGACGTAGTAGCTTTGAATTATATATTGATAATTTGTGATATTGTTGTAATTTAATATTTTATTAATATGTTCCCAAATTATGCATAAAGTAATTGCTAAATTTAAATTCATTATTCTTATATACATAATTTGAAAGAATCTTGCATATAGGATATACGAACTATAAAAGTACTTACACTGAATTTCGAAATTAAATTTCCCTCACTGCATTTCATATTATGTATTAGTCCAGAAAATAAACTGTATAAATCATAAAAACCTTTAATCTATATTGCACACAGTGTGAAAATAAGTTCATTGAAATCAAGGGCTCAGCTATGATCCGCCACGATAATTCTCGGCATGCTAAAAGCGTGATAATGGTAGTGTTAAAAAAAGTATGTCATTTTCGATACCAAGGTAGTCAAATGTTTCGCCAAGCGTTCCAGAATGAAAGACATGTAGATCGATAGACCCTGGACATTATATCATTGATTTTTGATTACAATCTTTCACAGAAAAAGATTGCAGTCTTTCATAGAAAAAGGGTTATTATTAAACACCGACCACGGCTTTTAGGAGCACGAATCAGATGAGACAAACGATGGACATTAATATATAAAGAGTAGCACAAGTTTTAATTATTCAAATTTTATCCTATCTGCCACATTCATTTTTATTCAAACAGAACTGTTAAACCTAGGATTACCCAAGCATTGTTAGATAAACCTAGGTTTGCCCAAGCATTGTTAGATAAACCTAGGTTTACCAAGTCTATTTGTATAATACGGGCTTTACCCGTTACACGTATAATATGCAAAGGTCTTTACAAAATAGCAAAGCACAGGCTAATCGCTATAAATTACCATTGGCAAAATGTTAAGTAAACCTCCACTGTTGAATTTCATGCCCCGCGACACATAGGCAGTCAGTTTGGGTAAGATGGTTCATGGTTGCTTCTCCTACGTATATCAATCGCTGCGGCCTCAGACAGTGCAGCTTTCTGGACTAAATGCCATTCACTAATTAATGCTATGTGATTAAATGAATCGTTTATTATATACAATATACCTTTAAAATATTATTGGTGCATATGCAAGTTGTGGACTTTTAAACTTTTCCATCTCATATTTCTATATATGGCGATAGAATAATGTTATCTGTTTTGGGTTTAACTAAGAGCTATCTGAATGACTGCTGTCAAAAAATTTACTAATAGCCTGCCGGGCTATAAATGAAATAATGCGAAATTTGAATTTAAAATAGCAGAATGAGTACCAATATGAAATATAAACTAAAAGGCTATTTCAATTTCATTTTAACATCTGTTCAAATCACGATATGGAATGAAACCATATGTTTAAAAATTCTGCCCACCTTTCATACATATTACAAGTAAAAACTATTCAAATCACCAAGAAAACTCCAAATGATAAAAATTGGACTGGATAAATATGGGCGTGGTCACATAATTAATTCATACACATTCCGTCTATTTACAATTAAATCATGTAGATATTCTCAAAGCAATGCTTTCTTCCTATAATCGAAGGATAATCAGTTTGTTTAATTTCTTATAGGCGCAAGCGCCGCCATAGCCCATGCATGGGATTCTATACAAAAGTAATGTACAAGGCCTCCTATGCAATTAGTAGCGGGAATATTAATTAAGCATAGAACAGTAAATCAAGAGAATTTTGAAAAAATCTGCACCAATCGTCTTCAAATTTCATATGAAAAATACTATGAGTTATTTAGTCATATAAACTTTAATGTGACAAGACATGCACATTTAGAAACTTTATTTACCCTTACATTTCTTAGAATGAATTATACAACTGATAAACTTTCTGAGTAATGCATAGAGAGGCCATGTCATGCTTAATATGGAATATGGTCCTTCTCGGACCCTGATACAGACTTGGTACCGACAATGCATCCATTCAGTGAAGTGATTCTCTCAGAGTAACAAATGACAGTGATTTTAATTTATCTATAAAAGCAGTTTACCGGTCTTGGAGGATAGTGTGAGAGGTTGAGGGTCACAGACAGCTCACCCGAGGGCATTTAAGACATTGTCACTAGGATCAAAGTTCGATGGCAGCGCTATACAATCCATATTTTTGCTCAGAATGTAGTACTTCTCTAGTGGCACTCTACGTGGACGAGTGTCGTTTATTAAACAAAATATCCGGACCGACTGCAAATGTAGAGAGATGAAGATCAATGATTTCGTCGAGATACTTGCGTTGTCACAGTGCCTCCTGAGAAAACATGATGCTCTGGGTGGCCTGCCAATAAAAATCGAATAGGTATCTTAACACTACTATGGCTACAAGTATGTTGTACAATGATATTACTGGACTGGTTATGTGTTCCTTGTTGTCTCTAGACATGGATATATCTACTGTGTGATTGCAGTGCTAACCTAGATTCTTCTATGTAGAGAGCATGCCCATTAAGTTTAGGTCCAAATCATATGCTCACGACACCACTTCTGCTTCTCCGACCCAGACCGCCTTACCTACTCGAAGGTGCATGGAACTGTTTGGAAGACCGGGAAATGCCACCCAATTTAGACCCAGTGGGGAATGTTTACACTGGGATCGTACACTACTTCCCCTAACACCAACCTGTCGGAAGGAATTACAGACCAACATGTTTAACGTGATCGTACTCCGCGTGAACACGGCGACAGTTTGGGCTGAGGCGGGAATCAAAATAGGGTCGTCCGATTGCAAACCCAGCGCGCTAACCAATGGGATGTCTTGCCCCGTAAACATCACTATAAAAGCTCTTTCGTGGCTCTGGAGTTCAACGGGACACAAAACTTTTGGCATGCGTACATAGAGATCTGTTGCATGCAGCCTTCACCTCACAGTGCTGTTCGATATCGGCTCTCCTATGGATGTAGTAGCAACCGCTTGTAAAGTTGGTGCTGTCGCTCGGCGATTACGTCTCGCCAAAACAGCTATGTAGTAGTCACAGGAAGATACTGTGATCCTAAAGTGTCCTGAAACAGATCTTCTGGTGGCTGTACCACTTATTTGGAATTGTGTCTAGAAACGAGGAAAGATGAGATGATGCACACAAAAGAAATGTGTTCACGCGGAGTACGATCACGTTAAACATGTGGGTCCGTAAGTCCTTTCAAGAGGTTGGTGGTAGGGGGAAGAAGGGTAAGGTCCCTCTGGGTGCCTCCCCCACTGGGTTCTGGCCTAAATTGGGTGGCACTTCCTGGCCGTCTAAATAGTTACCTTACATCTTTCTGGTAGGTCGGACGGTTTGGGTCTCAACAGCAACACAAAAGAAAAGTGATATATCGTCCAACCGTATGTCACCCAGAAGCCCGCTACCTTTATGAATTTTATTAAACAGTCGATGAAGTTAAATAAACAATTCCTTGATATGTAATTACTTTTCTTATATACATACTCTAATGTGTGGTGCACAAAAAAGTTAACATATAGATTATTATTTTATTAGATTTGATTACTGCGTTGATTACTTAATAATACCGCATATTTGAAAGTAAAACATTAAAGTTTATTTATTCTTAGTTGAGTTGATTATTTACTAATAACGCGTTAACCATTATATAAGAATCATGCAAAGCATAATATTAAATTTAATTATCTAAACATGGCCGTAATATCGTAACTCATTGATCGTTATAACATTTAACATGAAACACATTGCGTTGTTTGCCGCTATTAAAATCCACCATTATTTATCTTCAGTGAGAATTCCTGGAATATAATACTTAGCATAATACTACTCAATTAATTGCACCATTGGTAACTTTACAAATAAAATCATTTATTCAGAACATTATCTTAATCATTAAATTCATTACAACAGTTAGTATATATTATCTGCGGAGGAGAGTTGACGTGTGAGACCCGTTACGTAAAAAATCTGATGTGGGCAGCACATGACTTTCCTTATATAATGCAATGAATTTAGTACATTTACAGTTAAAAAGAATATTATTCTTATAGTAGATACTTATATTCATTCCAAGATATTGCATTTTCTTCAATTAGTCGTCATTTTCATTGATTTAGCGTCATTTTTTATCCATTTGGCGAGATTTTCGATAATTTGGCAACATTTAAAAAGTCGCCAATTTGGCGACATTCTGCAAAATTCGTCGCCTAAAGCGAGCACTAAGCGTTATAGATGGAGAAATAAGTTATTCTTATAGCAGATAAATGACAATTGGCGTTCAAATACAAAAGTATACAAGTATATTTCCTCGTAAATGGAACGAGTTAGATCCACGAGAATAATGTCACCAAATTTACCGCATGATATTACATATGAAAAGAAAACATGTTTTTCAACAGTTAATATTTTTTTTCTTATTTATGGGATTTTTTGATAAATTTATTTGAAAAATGCGCAATTTCTCAAGAACGGTTCATGCTAGAGTTCTAAAGTTTATGTCAATCGTTTTCTAAGAAAAATTTACATATTAAATGTCTGTTTCTGTAACTTTATTAAAAGTTTTGATTTTTTGATGATTTTTTCAAAATTTCACTCGAAAATTTAGGGGGGTTCTGAACATTCGATTGTGTTATAAAACAATAGGTTTCCAGTATTCACGGATTGTGATTTTTGTACCAATTTCATTCGAATCGCTCCATTTGTTCGTGAGATATCGTCTCTACACACTCACTGACACACACACACACATACTTTCACACACACACACAGGCATCACCTAAAAATGTTCGATTCGTGATCAGGGATGCTTGAAACTTGCTCTCCCGTCGAAAACTTGAATTCGAATTTTCGACCCCGTCACAGTACTTTCCTTATACATTATGCTATGGAAAGTAAAAAGGCCTAAACTGCATTAATGACGGTATATAATACTTGACACGCTCACACCTGTTGGCTGTCTTTAGATCACAGCTCGTACTTTGTTTCTGTTGCATCCCAGACTATGCCTTTGAAGTTCTCTTAGGACATGGACATTTCGTTTCTGTCTTACTCGTCGAAGTGCATCTCGGGGAAATTCTGTGGAATATCAACGGAATCATCATGCCATTCTGCTCTCTTGGTGGAACTGTGGCTCTGCGGCACTTTTGCTCTGCAGCTCTTACTTCAATCTTGCTCACTGCTCTCCCTTTGTATTCTCGTATCTCTGTCCCTATTACTTCTCATATGTTGTCACCTCTTTTCGTCTGAGGACTAACACTCCTCTTTGGCTCCGGCCACCCAAACTGCTGCTGTAAACCTTTGGGTGAGTCGGATCGTCTGGGTTCTCGTTTTTTCGACGCCTCTTTGGCTCTGATTGGCCGTCCTTGGGCAATGCGTCCAGTCATCTTGCCATTGGTAACATCTGTCATCACTGTCATGGCTGCACCTTAGAATCTCAGATTTTATGGTTTAGCAGACCTCTTGGGTCAAGGAGCAATAACACTGGCGTCTTTACGTCTGATGCATTGTTTGCTATTTTAGAAAACCATAAATAAGAACATAAAACTGGCTCGCCTAACTCTGGTGTTGAATCTATTCCTGAACTTATTCTGGTCTCACATAATGTACAGGGCGAGTTTGAAGTCGTGCACATCAAAGTTCATTTCACTGCTGAAGGTTGAGGAACGTTACTATTGGTTTCAGCAGGACGGTGCGACTTGTCACACATCAAACAGCACTATCCATCTTTAAACACATTTTTTCGGTGAGCGCATAATTTCCCGGTGATTGTAGCCCCCCGCTCTCCAGATTTGTCACCCCTGATTTCTTCCTATGGGGGTATCTTAAAAATGTGGTTGATATGAATAATCCACACACGATTGCTAAGCTGAAAACGAACATCACAACAGCCATTTCAATATCAATACTGCCATGCTGCGCAGAGTCTCACGAAATCTGGTAAAACGAACACGCTTTTGCATTCACGAAACAGGGCTTCATTTCCAACATTTATTGTAACACCTAAAGTTTGTCCGCTAAAAATAAAAGGTAACATTTCAACTGATCTAGTGTATTACTTTTATTTCAATTCTCATATTCGTACTTTTGGGCAGTTAAAATTTGATGTGCGTGACTTTAAACTCACCCTGTACAAGGAAAGTAACGTGACGGGGTCGAAAATTCGAATTCCAGTTTACGACGGGGGTGAACGTTTTAAGCATCCCTGAATACGAATCAGACGTTTTCGAAGTGATGTCTGTGTGTGTGTGTGTGTGGTGCCAGTGAGTCCATGGAGACGATATCTGACGAACGAATTGAGCGATTCGAACAGAATTTAGTACACAAATTACAAGAATACTGGAAGCTTATTGTTTTTGAAAGCAAATGAATGTTCAGAATCACACTAAATTTTTGAGTGAAATTTTGCAAAAATCATCAAAAAATATAAACCTTTATTAAAGTTACGAAAATAGTAATTTCTTATGTAATTATGTAATTTTTCATTAGAAAACAATTGACATAAACTTTAGAACGCTAGCATGAACGTTCTTGAGATATTGTACATTTGTCAAACAAATTTATCAAAAAATCCCATAAAATAAAAAGAAAATTAAGTATTGTGAAATATGTTCAATTTTCATATGTAATATCATTCGATAAATTTGGTGATATCATTCTCGTGGATCTAGCTCGTTCCATTCATGAGAAAATATACTTTGGGTAATACTTTTGTAGTTGAACACCAATAGCCATTTATCTGCTATAAGAATAACTTATTTCTGCGTCCATAACGCTTGGCGAGATCTTGGTGACGAATTTGACGGAATAGTGCCAACTTGGCGACTTTTTAAAATATTGCCAAAATAAATAAAATGTCACCAAATTGATAAAAATGAAACTAAATTAGAGAAAATGACTCCTAATTGATGAAGTAACTATTAAAATATTTTAATATATGGGATATATCGCTAATTGAGGATGCTATCAATCTTGATAATTGTTAATTTAGAGTTGTGTGAAATATAAGTTAGGTGGGTACTTGAATAGTATTACTTGTGGGAATGAAATAGTATTACATATAATCATCCCAAAAATCTAACATTTTAAATTCAACATTTTAAACACAGTACCGTTTATCATATACATTATTACTTTTTTTATATACATAATGTATAAGGAAAGTATTGTGACGGGGTCGAAAATTCGAATTCGAGTTTTCGACGTGAGCACGTTTCGAGCATCCCTGCTCACGAATCAAACATTTTTGAGGTGTGGTCTGTGTGTGTGTGTGTGTGTGTCAGTGAGCCTGTGGAGACGATATCTTACAAACGAATGCAGCGATTTGAATGAAATTTGGTACAAAAATCACAATCCGTGAGTACTGGAAGTCTATCGTTTTTAAACGCAATCGAATGTTCCTAATAATATGTTCCCTCATAAATTTTCATGTGAAATTTTGAAAAAATCATCAAAAAAAAAATAATTGTTTTTAATAAAGTTACGCAAATAGACATTTTTTATGTAATTCTTCCTTAGAAAGCGATTGACATAAACTTTTGAACGTTAGCATGAACCATTCTCGAGATATGTCACATTTTAAAAATAAATGTATCAAAAAATCCCATAAATTAAAAAAATATATATTAACTGTTGAGAAACATGTTCACTTTTCACATGTAATATCTAGCAGTAAATTTGGTGACATCATTCTCGTGGATCTAGCTCGTTCCATTCATGAGAAAAGATACTTTGAGTAATACTTTTGTATTTGAACGCCATTAGTCATTTATCTGCTATAAGAATAACTTATTTCTCCGTCTATAACGCTTGGCGAGATTTTGGCGACGAATTTGGCGGAATGTCGCCAAATTGGCGACTTTTTTAAATGTTGCCAAATTTACGAAAATCTCGCCAAATGGATAAAAATGACACTAAGTCAATGAAAATGACAACTAATTGACGAAAACTCAATATCTTGGAAAGAATATATGTATTTACTATAAGAATAACCTATTGTTTTTGATGTAAAAGTAGTAAATTCATTGCATTATATAAACAAAGTCATGTGCTGTCCACATATTTTTTTTTACTGTAAAAGGAGTAAATTCATTGCATTATATAAGGAAAGTCATGTATTGCCCACATCAGATTTTTTTATATTGAAAACTAATGTCATTATTTCGAGAATATCCGTTCGAAGTCCTTCTCGAAATATCTATTTTTTTCAAAGTTTTTGCTAGCAATTTGAACAATTACTTTATAGTTTCGGTATCCTATTCAAAATACTATCCAGCGTTCCTTGAAAGGAAGAAAATAATACGCCCCGAGGGTATTTTATATCATTAGCCTTGACTCTTTTAACATCGTATTCTAGAAAGTTTGTCACCAGAAATTATTATTTCAGAAGGATACTTTCTAAAAAGAAAATGGCTCAAAGATAAAAATACCATTTTGACATTTAATTAGGGATACATTGTATATACTTTATAGAGGAATGTATACAATTTTAAAGTTCTGATTTTGAAGTAAATACCTAATAGCTTATTTGTGAACATTGATTTCTTCAATCAATATTATTACTTGAATTTAATAGAGTTGGAATGCATAAACCTAGTTTATTGATGGCGTTGAATATAGTTTCACTGATAACATCAATAAAATTGCATGCAACGTTGAAACTAGTGGATATTTATAAATGATGGACGATAATAATTTATCAACTGACATCGTTGGAAAATAAAAATCGACAATGTTGTCTATTATTGTTGAAGAATAATGAATAACGTCGATAAAGTATTGCAAGAGAAAAGGACCCAGTAATTCTATTTAATTTTATGTTTCGTTTAGAAGTAAAATATGAAAATGGAAGCAATTGGCTAACAATAATAGACATCGTTGTCTGTTATTGTTGAACAACTATAATGTATAACGTTGATGAAGAATTGTAGGAAAAAATGACCCAGTAATCCCATTCAATTTTATATTGTGTTTCAAAGCAAAATACGAGGATGGATGTATTTATATTATTATTTTTTTTTCAGATTATTCAAGTTCATCTATAACGTTTGAGTCTACAGGTAGGTGATTTATTTTCATATCCCAACTGTTTAATTTATATTTCAACTGAAAGATTAATGAAGTGATCATTTTTATTAGAATATTAACTCGATCTTCTTGATAAAAAGTGTACTCAGGTTGCGCAGTTATACATTCATCTTCTTCTTCTTCAATGGCCTGACAGCCCAGGATGGGTCCTTGCCTTCCGCAGTATAGAACTCCAGGCTCCCCTATCCCTGGCCAAAGACCTCCAGTTCAAAACTTTTAAAATTTTAAAGTCCTTTTCCATGCAGTCGAGCCATTTTGAGTTTAGGTCTTCCTCTTTTACGGGTGCCGAATGGTCTGGCCGAGAAGATCTTTTTGTTGTACGGCTTTCGGCCATCCTGCACAGGTGACCCACCCATTTAATTCTCTGAATCGTGATGTAATTGACTATATCTGGTTCTTTAAAAGACTTAGAAGAACTAACTCAGAAAGAAGAAAGAAGAACTAACTCTTAAGTTCAGAGTTAGTTCTTCTTCTCCAGATGTTGTTACAATTTAAGCCACCAAAAATACCTCTCAAGATTTTTCTCTCAAAAACAGAAATGATATCTTTAACTTTTTCTGGCATTGCCCAAGTCTCAGCAGAGTAGGTAAGAATGGGTCTGATTAAACTTTTGTAGATTATAATCTTCGTTTTTCTGCTGATGAAGTTAGACTTTAAGTACCTTTTAAGGCCGAAAAAACATCGGTTAGCAGCTGTAACTCTACCACGAATTTCGGACATAATAGTTATACATTCAACACTCATAATTTACTTGGAAAAATATTGTATATCAAATGCTATTTCCGTTTTATTCATAATGTTGTTTCTATTTATCATAAAATATATAACATTGTGAAATTAATAGATAAATTTAAATTACAGCATACAACGTCCGTTTGTGCAATAAAATTATTCATTACCGAGGATTTTAAAAATTTAGAATATGAAATATCTTTTATTTTCAAGCAACATGGACTTTGGCTTTATATCATCTAATAATGTTCAATAAACAAATTGTGTCTATCTAAGCTGTCGTAGTTCTTGCGCAGTCATTGTGTTATGTATGTCAAACTATACTGGCTGCGTCAATCAGCAAAGATAAATACTTTATTAGTTTAGCAGTAATATTTTCTTCAGCGTGGTGTTCTTCAATAATATGTTCTTCAGCGCGCTATTCTTCAATAATATGTTCTTTAGCGCGGTATTCTTCAATAATGTATTCTTCAGCGCGAGATCGATAATATTTACAATGGCAGCAAAAAAAATCATGCTATGCATAGCAATTTTGTGAATCTCTGTAGAAACTGCACAATGCAGACCTAACACGCAAGTAAAAATTGAAAATATCGTAAAAATTGAGCTCATATTGCACGACGCTGCAACGGGCAAATTCATATGCACTCTATCATCTATACAACGTGCTAAGAAATTAGGATTTCTTAAGCTAGGATCAAATGTTTTCCACTTTATCACACCAATGTTTAACCGATAGATAATACCGTTTCTCCCACCACTTCAATAATAACATGTTTACTTTTCTTCGCCTTTAGAGTAATTTTGTAACACAGTCGTCAGAAAGACAGAAGTTATAAAAGCTGCTTTAATCAAGTGAAACTCATTCTGTGTTAACAGCAAATTCATTGAACACATCACCTTTAAGTAGTCCCTAGAAGGTCGTCTGAAAGCTCCAGACGCCAGTGTGTATAATTAATGGAAATACATTGCACAAGCAAATGACTTAAATTAAGATAATTATTACTTCCGTAAATTAATTACATAACACTAGTTTTGAAGTTCATATTTATAAACATATAATTTCAATGCACTTTGCAATTAATCATATTTTGTGCATCCTAATATAATATCCTCCCTATGCAGATAACAGCATCCTTAAAACGGTTTCTTGTTCATTATGAGTTCTTCAGCTATGAGTAGTCGATACCTGTATTGGAAGCAAGAAAACCTCTTATATACCACAAACTGACAAACCTCTAAGGGGACTGTCAAAACAGTACTTTCAAATAGCTGGCTTGCTTCAAATGTCTTCATAATTTAGATTAAGCTATATGATTCTTATGTGCCTCTATGCATACCTTTCTGTTAATCAGAAATTTATTTTCCAAATTGAGCACAACATTTTTTAAGGAGTATATAACTTTTCTTTCAATACTTCCTACTTTACACGAGCCACTTTCTGAATTTATTTGACGTCAAACTTCTCAGTGTTACCAACATACTTTCTCGATATTTTCAAGAATTTCTCAAATTTATGTTTATATACCATCTTACTTCTAAAAATATCTTCCAAATTTTACGTGTTGCATTTTTATTCTCATCACCTTCTGCAATTAGAGGGAGAAGCTGGAAAATTCTAGGTCTTTTGTAAAAAAGACTACTTTAAACCCGCTAATAACTACTTTGAGATCAGGAGGTAAATTAGAATGTTCCGAACTTTCTGCGGAAAGTAAGAAAATGGATGCTCTTTGAAAAAAATGTGTTTAAGGTTCAAGAAATGCATTTACAGCTTCCACGCCCCCTTTAATTCTCTTTTATCAAGGGCAATTCTTTTAGATAAGCGCATACAGCTGCTTTAAGAACATGATTGCTTTGATTATCCTTTGATCTTTAAATTTAGAATATCTACATTTGAGAAAGGGAATTTATTGAGGATAGTGATTTTAAGCTTTTGAATATGTCTTATGTTTGAAACTCTTATATTAAATAAGTCACATAGAATTTGCTCAGATAATGTAACTGCGAAGACTGTTATATCATTTCTGTCTATATATTTTTATCTTTTGTGCATTTGTATCCCTTTCATGTCATTGTCTTTTATTACTTAATGCTGTCCTTTTGAGTTCTACAGTCATTTTAAACACACTAGGGTAAATTTCACCAGCACTTACTATTAAATATGATACCAACGTATACGTCTACTAAAGGCTCTCTGCTATCATCCAGGATTTGAATTCCGTGACAAGTCAAAAGCAATAGATCAAACCATTCGACCAGATAAACAGGCTCTTTTATTTGTGAAGATGATTATATTTTGAAACTGGATTAAGTGGGGATTGCTATTTTAAGTTCAGATTTATTAGTCTAGAAATTTTTAGATAAGAAGAAATCAGTTAAAATAAATTTGAAATTTAAGATTTCGATAATCTTTGTATATGATCAATAACGACTTTATCGTAAGGATGTGTGTTCAATTATAAGGATGTGCATTCATTTATCGTAAGGATGTGCATTCACTAATTATAATTGCCGAAAGTGTTTAACGCGTTTTTGCCTTTCTGGACCCAGTTTAGAAAATCCTTGCTGACTTAGAAAACTGAATCATTCTACACTTAAAGTAACAATTACTGCACAGAACCTAACCGAGCCGGATCTTCGATTTAGCTCTTTCTGGGAGGGGGGGGGATAAGAAAATGGAGTTTTTAAAAATACTTTTCCAAGCCCTCTAGAAACCCCTAGTAACCTAGAAGACTGAATCTTTGCACACTTAAAATATCAAACAACACATCTTAATGTAGCCAGCTTTTCGATTAACCTCCCAGGGACAGTGAAATAGAGTTATTTCAAGAGTGTTTTCAAACACTCCACAAGCCTTCCTAATCAAAGTTGAATTTTTACACACCTATAATATATCCCGACCATTCAACTTGATGCTCTAAGTCCAAGGACGAGCCGGATGGTCTGGGCTTTCGACACCTATAATATATCCAAACAGTTACCTTACACCTTTCTGGTAGGTCGGACGGTCCGGGTTTCAACACCTATAATATACTCTTCCGGCCTCATATTTAACTGCCATAAACCTCTGGGTTGGCTGTGTGGTCTG